>WYDI02030650.1:0-71522 GCA_009867235.2 Psittacus erithacus
CATCCCTGGCAGTGTTCAAGGCCAGGTTGGACAGAGCCTTGGGTGACATGGTTTAGTGGGAGGTGTCCCTGCCCATGCAGAGAAGTTGGAATTTGATGATCTTAGGGTCCTTTTCAGCCCTAACTGTTCTATGATTCTATGATTGTTCCAACAGTACCAACATGTTCTAAGCGAAGATTATGCATGGGAACAGAAAACTAACAGGATTTAGACAAAGATGCTTCTATCTGTAATATGGAAGAATCTTCCACAAAAGGGTTTTTTTTGTATGTCCACACTGTGAATGTTGCTGCTTGCTGCTACTTCCTCTATTCATAAACTTTAATGAGATTTTCTTTAATCAAGTCCAACAGCTCCTACCTGCTTTGCTCCCAGCACCACTGGCACCATGCACTCTGGCTCAGTGGCCTGTGTGCTTTCATCGATCAGAATGGAGCGGAACTGCATCTTTGCAAGCCTTGGATCACCAGCTCCCACACACGTGCAACAGATCACATCTGCGTTCTGAGACAGAAATACAACTAGGATTAATCAAGTAGGGTATCAACAGCAAGTATTTCTACATGGAAGAGTATCCAACACCATCTCAGCAACCTCCCTAAAGTTAAACTACTCTCATCTCCACCAGCAAACTGCAGTCAGGCCTCCAGTGGAAGAAGGCAATCATTTAAGCTACTAGAACCAATGCACCTTACCATAAGTAACTCCCGCTCTGCTGTTCGTTTCAGTGCCCGGTAACGTTTCTCATCAGCAGATGACAGTTCTCCAGTTTCATCTTTAAGCTGCTGCAGTTTCTGAAGTTCTGGCATGCTGCAAAAAAGGAATTTTGCTTTATGGCCTAATTAACAACTTCACAGAATTCCAGTGGAACTCATTCATAAAACTAAACAGGACACAAGTATAGAACAAAGAAGTTGTCACCAAGCAAATACACAGTCACCTTGAGACAGTTCATCAGTGGTGTCTATCACAACACTTCAGTTGGTTTTTTTTTGTTCCCCTGCTCCTTTCAACCATTCCTTACCTATCCATGTTCCTGATCTGGTTATGCAATGCCAAGAAGGATACAGGAGAGTCAATTGCCTCACGACTTTTAGCACACAGACGAACCACTTTCAGTCCGGTTTGATGTATCTTCTCAGTTAACTGATCCACAGCGATGTTACTCGGAGCACAGACTAACACAGGCCTTGGGAAAATATGAAGCAGTTAAGTCTCAATGAGCTGTAAACTTTTTTCTATTAGGCTTGCAATAAGAATCCTGTGCTCCAACACAGGTCTCTGAAAAATATGCTGGGGAAGAACATTTTCTGAAATAAGCACAACTCTTCCCAGAAAAAATATACTTGTAAAAAGTTTTTCTAGTTCAGTAATACAAATTATTTTGATTTAAAAATGAAGCAGTTTCTTTGACCATTAATAAAATAATCTCATACATACAGGATTCAGTGAGAACAGTTCTTACCCGTTGCCCTGTCTAGCCAGATGATAGACAATTGTGGCTGATGTCACTGTTTTTCCAGTACCAGGAGGACCTTGAATAAGGCTCAGAGGACGCTGCAGGACAGTCTTCACAGCATAAACCTATTCAGTATTCAATGCACAGGAAGTTACAAAGTTGTTCGAGCTCTATTCATAAATCCTTTCTCTTTCGTGTACAGTAAAAAGGAGATGAGGTTACCTGAGAATGGTTGAGATCAGGAAGTCCTTGCGCTGTAAAGCGCTTTGGCAACTGGCATTTAATAATTACATCTTCTACCTCATGACCTAACAGCTTGTGATAGATGTACCCAGACACTGAGGTCTCATCCACAGCGAATGTTTTTAAAGCACTCTGCATTCTGAAATGAAGGAATGACAGAAAACACCCAAAAATCAGTATGACCTCAATTACAACTATCCACAAATGTCCTACACAAAGGCTAATCAGACATCAGATGCAAAATATACCTCGGGAAAAGAGCAATGTAGAAGACTTACTAACAGAATTTAGAGACAGAAATCAGACTTGTGAGAACACAGATTTTTAACTCATACTACGAAGTATTCTAATCAGAAAAATCCATAGTGAAACATCAGGCAGAATCTGCAACAGTAATTTTAGGTCTAAGGTTTGATAAAAAAATTGTATTCGGTGTATCTCAGGATTACACACCACCTCCTATCTTACAAAATGCAGTATAGACATCTCTGGAGTCTACTGACCCAACAGCCAAGTCAAATGCCTTGAAGTTTCAGCTAGTTAAAGCAATTCAAAGTCTAGGAATGCCAATTAAAATCAGAGAGCATTTCATGATGGAGCAGTGTTCAGGAAGCTGAAGACAGTTCTTTTTACATTCCAAGTATTACTGAACATAAGGTAAATTCCCCACCCTCTCCCGATGTATTTGCAACATACCTTAAGCATGCCTTCAAAAATGAGAAAAATTGACAGTTTGATGGCATTCAGGTTAATGCAGTTTCTACTGAAAGTCAGACCTGTTGCTCTATAAGCTAGACACTGTGTTCACAGACTCGATACATTGGGCACACTTACGTTCCTGACTCCTAGTCTCACCGAACAATACAACTTTTCCTGTTCAAGGATTCCCTCTGAAGGTAAAAGAAAATATACCCACACCAACTGCACCCATTACGTGCTCAGTTCTGAAGTGTTTTCTCAATACCTGTCAAATGAAGTCGACTTCCATACAAAATCCACTTGGAAGTTATGAGTGACTTCTACAGGTGCTCCCACGCTGCTCCTCAGCTCGATGGCTATCTCATCACCATAATCTGTAGAACCTCGTTAAGTAGTAATCTGCAGCAAACTTCTCCATTGTATTTTTCCCAATTTTGGCATTATTTTAGCAAACCCCCCATGACAAATTAAAAATTAGCTCAAAATTACTTTTGGACACGCTTACTGACTTCTCGGAGAATGGCTTTAACCTTCCACTAAGCCCTTCTGAAGGCTCACAAAGTAAAGGATACTATCAGGAACTTTGATAACATGACCAATTCCTTTCCACAAAGGGGCCAGGTCTCCTTTATACCTCAGGCAGATCTCATCTCCTTGCATAAGACGCATATCTACAAAGGAAGGAAAAATGTTCTCAGAATATTCACCAACCAACCACCTCCCAAAACAAATACTATCTTATACCCAAGGCCAGACCAGAAGAGTTCTGTAACATTGATATTATTCACCAGGCATAAAACAACCCAAACAAAACATACAATCAAAGTGTCATTACCGGAATCAGTCTTTGGCAAAGTGAAATAGGCAATTCTTTTCTTGTTCAAGCCCAGGTCCCATCTCACTGTGATGTTATCTTGGGTCTAATAAGAAAAGGCATCTATTAGGTTTTTAAAAAGCACTTTACTAACTCATACTATCCTCACTGTCCTCTACTTCAAAACAGTGGAGAAATGAAAACTTGCAGTTCCAGCATCACAGCAGAGACAACTATTGGTATTTATTCCTATGGCCTAAGATCACACCATCTGCAGAAGATAACTCCGCTCCACAAGAGCTACTTAGTTAATGAGAAACAAAGTCCTAATCAGCACTTGCATTATTCTCACCTCCCCACTTTTAAAACATTCATGAAGTGCTTGCACATAGCTCAGGTGTGACTGGAAGCTCTGACAAAGGTAACAGCAGGTTATAAGGATAACAACATAAGGTGGCCAAGTTGCAGTTTTAGAATAAAATATGGCTCTTGAAAAGATGAAACTCTCGACACAGAAAAGGTGGAAGTTTACGTGTTTCAAGCTGGTTTTTAAAACCTCAGTTTGAGAATTTTGTCCTTTCCTCTCCCTGCTATCAGACATCACTATTACTACTATAGTTATTGTGATTGAATAGTACTGCAATAAAGACATCTATTTCATTTGAGCCTCCTTCCTATGCTGTTGACAACAACCACACGTTTGACACCACAGAATTGGTCAGAAGCCCCCTCAAACAGGCATATTTCAAGTGTACTACCTGAGACTCCTTGAGTTTCTTATCATAGTCTGCCTCAAGCTTGACCAGAGGACCAAAGATATTTTGGTACTGATAAGCATCTTCATATCTAAGCAGAACATGCTGTGGTTCTTCATCAACACCAGGCTTTTCCAAGTCCTCAAGGGTTGCAGATGGATTTTCCTAAAATTTGAAGCTCAAGTGGTTTCTTTCAAAGTTTTAAATACAAACAAGTGACAAGTATTCACTGTGCAACATGACTGATAACACTGTGCTCTACTACTACATGAAGTTATATGAAGGAATAAGCATGTCATGGCGTTAACACTACACCCAGACATTATATGTCATACTTACACCCAGTCAGTTTTGTTATGCTTTAAAGAACATGCAGAAAAACCTCCCAGAAAACAGCCGAATACTAAGCATGGATGAAGAGTTCCCTACTCAGGTAGTCATCACATAAAGCAGAAGCAAGTGAAAGATGTGATATGGGGAAGGAAAGCTTTTTTTTCAGACTGCCTGACAATGTAACTTGAACAGAGCTGAAGAACCCGAAGGTGAAACTTTCCTACTTTGATAAACAATTTCCTGAATGCTTTCATCAATTCCCAGCTGCGCTGTTTGTCAAACCTGCAGGATTTAAGCCTCATGTGATTTAAGTATGTTCCCTGCTTTATACAGTTGCTAAAACAATCTTGTTCTTCCTTCATAAAAACACAAAGTTAGCACTTAGTAAAATATAACCAGTATTTGAAAATCAGCATATTACCTTCCAAAGTTCTTCCAGTTTGTTAATTTGCTGAGCTGTAATCTGACGGGCTCTCAGCTGCTCCTGTTCAGATGGAATCTTCACCAGCCATGAAAGGAAACAACGATCTTGGATAAGAGGCTGCCACTGTGAACTGTCCCAGTTAATATCCTTTAAACTGCTCTGGCTGGCACATGGTTGCCTGCACAACCAAAACATTGGAAAAATTGTTAAATTAGACAAGTATAAGAAAACGTCTGTCATGTGAAGTGTAAAACTAGGTTTATCATGCTTCTGAAGCAACTCAAATATCTCAGTCAAAAGGAGAAAACAATCCCACCTATAACCTGCTGGGCAAATTCATCTTTTGGTTCCTTTTTCTGCTATTTCAACACTGGGAAGGCTCAGGATTTCAAATAGTGTTGAGTGTTTCTAGAACTGAAAATTGTCACATCTAAAGTATTAAATGAGACGCTCACCTTTGAAAGTGTTACAGTTCATTAATATCATGCACATATGTAATATATCAGAAAACACTTGGGATTACTTCCCATCTGTTGTTTAGAAAAACAGAAGAACTCATTCCATAGAAACACACCTTCTATTGCCAAATACATGGTGACAGAACTTAATTAAAATACATGAAATTAAAATAATGATTTCTGACAGAACCTATCAGAGAACAATTTCCAATTTACTGTTGTCTTCAAATGATTCTATAAGCTGACAGAAAAAACACATTGTGTAATAGAGGCACTGCTCCAGTAGGGCTTCAGAGTCTTTTCCTGAACTGATCTGTTACTCTTCCAAGTTTGAAAATCACAGTTTTAGAAAAGGGGAAAACCACCTTTCTTCCATTAAGGACTGCTTCACTTCAGGTAAATACTTTTCTCTGGAACCAAGACAATTGCCCAGTACAACAGAATGCTCCTTTAGTGATTACCTACTTGTATACAACCCATCTGAAGGAAAAAATGGTGTCAAATTAGAGCATAAAATATATTTTGGTACAAAATGAAACCAAGCAGCACCATTTAGAAAACAGCTTACGGAACAGACCTGAGACAAACATGCCAACAAAGGCATTCTCTCACCTGCACAGCAAAACCACCACAGAGTCTGCCTTAGCTGGAATAAAGCCCAGAAGAAACACATTGCGACACCCACAGTTGTAACATTCCAAGACGGTCTCTCCTAGAGGCCCATCCTTATGGAGAGTCACCTCCTTGCACTTCGCTCTCACAAGATGATTAACAATGTGGCTGAAACCAAAGAGGACATACATTTGTACTCATTCAATAGGAAAATCATATTTACTCCTAACTTAATGTATCAGCTCAGTCATGAAAAGACACAAAAATCCATTTATGCTGTGGCACATATTTGTAAGATACAAGCACAGATAC
This sequence comes from Psittacus erithacus, assembly GCA_009867235.2. Classification (NCBI taxonomy): domain Eukaryota; kingdom Metazoa; phylum Chordata; class Aves; order Psittaciformes; family Psittacidae; genus Psittacus; species Psittacus erithacus. The sequence goes on from WYDI02030650.1 coordinate 6,110, forward strand.
TAACAGTTTCAGTGGTTTCTCAGTGCATGAATGCTTTAAGGTACACAAGTATGAAAGAACAGGAAACATATAAAACTTTCTTTCATGTTCCTGGTAATTGAAAGAAGGCTCCCAAAGCTCAATAGATCAAGGGGTGCTTCACAGGAAGACACGACGGGGGAAGCAGCAGCAAGCTCACTTCACAGAAGTGATTCAAGTGAGATTGAGGTCTAAGCTGGTAACAGCAGCAAGCTACAGAGGCAGCTGGAGGTTTAAACTGAAGTCACCAGACTTTGATTATCACCAAAATCTAAGTCACAGCCACCACATCACTTCAGAACAAACCCACTCTGGAAGCAAGATTGTTATTGTTATTTACCTGCCAGATGTATTTCCACGCCCGTTACAGAACCACTTTTTGCTGGTGTTGCAGTAAACCACACAAGCAGGGTCATGGATGCCACAGTAACTGGAATTACAAGTGAAAAAACAGGGAGTGATTGGGTGCTTGCTTATAGAAAAACTCAAATACAACATTTAAACTGTGTGGCATTGTCCAAAGTCACAGGGAAGTGAAAATTAGGGAACACGAGTGTTGCTAAAAGCATCAGACACAAGCTAAACTTCTGAGTCACAGGTATTTCAACATTTCCCACCACTGCCATCCTTAGGTTGGCTTAACTTTCTACTTACTCCTCAAGGGAAGTCCAAAACCTGCTGGACAAGGCAGCCTTAAGTATCCAACAGAGCTCACCAGAGGGCACCATCCTCCTACCACTACATGGCTGTTTCCGAAGAAGTTTCTCTCAAAACCCCAAATCCTCTAAGCATACACCTTTCACTCCCACAGAGTGCTGCTGCCTTCTGGAAATAACAAGCCTGGGGCAAAGCTCAGGTCTTACCTGCAAGCATGCACAGGAAGGTCCTTTGTGTAATAAGTATCTTCTTCATCTTCTTCAAAATTCAGCTCTGCCAGAAGCTGGCTGGTTTTAGCCACATTATCATCCACGGCTCCATTCTGGAGAATGCCATCAGGTCCATTCACCTGAAATACAAGGTCAGTGCTTCAGTTATACAATCAAAATACAGTCCACAACATGAAGGCAAGGACAGTAATCCCCACTCCTCACAGCAAAAATTTGGGTTTCATCTGGCAAATCTCAACAGGAAAGTGCTGGTAGGAGCTGAAACACATCCCAATTATAGCATCAGTATCCACTTCACTAGCTCCAATTTTACAGGACTATTTAAACTCCAACTGGTAAGTAGAAAAAAGTTACAGGATACTGCTCTTCTGTACTGACATTTTTCCCATCTTACACAACACACCAAATTCCTTTTAAACAATTCCAGCAGTATCAAAAGTTGGGAATTCTTCATCCTTCACTTTGTTCAAAAAAACTATCTGAAAACAGGATCTTTTATTGCATAGGACATTCCTCACCTATGTCTGCTGTTGTCTACCCACTAAATCAAATTTGTTCCCATCTCCAAGATACCAAAAGTACAACTTCATGACACTTGGACAACAGAGAGCAAGAAATCAAGAAGCTTGTTCTCATATACACCTAAGTTAACAAAATTGTGTGACTATCAGTTTGGTTTAGGCATGACACAATTTCCTAAATTGCGAAGTGCAAACCCTGTAATGCAGCTCAAGTTTCAGAGCACCATGCCTCAGAGATGGAGGTGCTACTGCAGCACATACAAACCAGGTGCTCTTTCCACTGAGGATACACTGCCAGAACCAGGAAGTTCTGCACCATTTGGTGCTGTGTCAGCAGCTTTTACACACCACGCACTTCTCCTGTTAAAAATAACTGGATTTTGGCAATTCTGAGCACAGAGCATTCACCACAAGGAAGGAGCATCAAGAAGTGGGAATGTCACAGAGCAGATCTGGGCATAGCATTGCCCCTTGAGCCTCACTCCCAAAAAAGCTTTGTTCATTCAGTCACTTGATTCTTTGACTCTCACTAAAACCGGAGAAGAGGGAAGTGTCCCACAATCCATGTTAACTTTGAGTGGAAAAAGGTGAGAAAGGGACCACCAGAGTGCCTGCAATAGTTAACATAATAATGACAAAGCATTCAAGAAGTGCTCGGAGGTAGTTTCCCTATCATATGTATTAAACCCCCCCAATGTTTTTAGAGGAATTGCGTTAGGATGAGATTTATTTCTGAAAGTTTAACTAGCTAATAAATGGGAGCATAAGAATCACTCAAGGCCTTTGTCTACTGATACAGTATTTAGTAACTCTTGCGCTTAGACATTTAATGCAATTTACCTGGCATCTGTAAGATAATTCTCTGCAGGAGATGAGAAAGCTGCCCCCAGTGAGGAGAATGCTAAATCTTTATTAAAATAAATTTGATAAAAATAGTTGCTGTAGCACTTTAAAGCCAGAACTCAGCAGCAAATCCAAACAAGCTTACTTCTCTGAGAGCCTCATTCAAATTCCATGGCAGCCAGTGTCAGTACTATACATTAAAACTTAACAGCCACTTGCAAGAGTTAAAATTAAAATAAGTGGAAGCCACTTCACATCTGCCCTCGGCAGTAAGAGCTGGACTCAATGACAGTAGCTTTGTTTCATTATCTCCAAATGAAATGAGGTGCATTTGCAAAACACAATCTAAGCGATTTGACTTTCTATGGATGTTACCTCCAAGTACTGGCTTTTAACAGAAAGAATCAGCTAAGAGGAACCATCAGCACACAGTGTGCTTTGCAGAGGGAAAAAGGAACTGCAGCAGTATGCGACAACCCATGAGTATGAAGACCCCAAACCCAACCAGCTCACTGTGCAACAGCACCTCCACAGATGTCTGAAGATAAAAATCTGTTTTAAACAGATAGTGCCGTTTTACTAAGTATGAAGATAAATTACTAACTGAACATGGAATAGGTGGAATTTCAAAGTCTTAAGTTAATCTGAACATCTTAGAGGCATAAACACCAGGCACTCACAGGTGCACCTCTATCAGGCTGTTCCAAAGAGCCATAACACACATTATATATATAATTATTATACACAGCAGCTGGTAGCTTTAATAAATTTTTTTGGGTGCTCATAAAAAATGGATTGCTGAGCAGTAATAAAATTGCAAAGTTTTTAAGGCAGAAACTCAAAAAACTACAACTGCAAGTTATTTGTACTCCTGCACCAGGTGACTGTGTCAGTTACACCTCAGGGAGCTCTAACCCTTCCCAAGTTAGGCAGAATGATGTCACCTGTAACTGTGGAAATACTCAGCCTTGGCAGGCAGACAATGAGGAAGTGAGCAACTATTGTTCTGAACCTACTGTGATGTTAGCCTATATGCATGTCATTAACAATCTGGCACCATCAACTGTTGTACAAGCTGGGGGGGGTGTCTTATTTATTTTTAAAGTGTTGACTGAAACTTCCAGCACAGCAAGTTCAACAGCTACAGCAATGTGAGGAACACCAAGGTGCTCTGAAACTATCACCAAGGTACTGCTCTCTCCATTGCTCCCTTTTTGGCCTCTAAAATACTGGTCAAGGGACAACAGTAAAGGCCCAGAGAACTGAGTAACAGAATAGTAAACCAGACTATGTAGTGGCTTCTTCTAACCCTCTGTAAGCAAGGCCCCAAATCAGTAGTAACAGAATACAACCCTCTCAGTTTCTCCTGGCACTTCTGACTAACACAACCCACCTGCATCAGGAGCTCATCCCCAGGTAAACACAGCTACATCCACTTGATGTAGTTCTGCTCTAAAGTGGTGCATTCAAGCTGGAACAAGAAAACTAACTGCAGTTATGTAGGTATTTTGCTAGAAGAATACCCTCACTCCAGGACTGCAATGCCCTTCGACATGGCACAGTCAATGCAGGACACCCTGTCACACTGTCCCAGTTCAGGTCATTCCCCCTCGTGCTTGAGGGGAAAAAAATACACACTTCTGGACTTGCACAAATAACCCAACTATTTGTTATTTGTAGATTCTTTATATTAAAGCTAGAGACTATTTACTGGACCTTATTATAATCTCCTATACTGTTTGCTTTCCCTTTCAAAATCAGGAAGTGGCTACTATGGAGAACACTGACTCCCACAGCACCTCCAGAACAGTGTGGAGTAAGCTGTATTTCCAAATGGGACCTGAGCAACAGGGAGGTTATTCTGCCAAGACAAAAAGTCTTTGTTAGAACTGGAAGTTAAATCCAGCCCCCACAGCCTAGACCACAACTCTAATAGCTGCCCCAGCCGCCTTCAACCACTGCTGCAACAGCTTAACTAACACATCAACACCATGTGTCTTGCCCAGCATTGACCCACTGAGTATATGACTGCTTCTGAGCATCATCCCTAAATGCTTGCCTGGAAGAGTGAAAAAATTTCAGCAGAAATCAGAACTGATCTTAAAATATTCAGAAAAATAAATTCCTAGGTTTGATTTTAATCATATGTAAACAATGGAGATTGAGTTTCCTGAAGAGAACACAGTGGACATGGCTCTGTGCTCCCAACTGCTCGCTCTTGTCAGACACTAATCAATTGTAACAACATCCTCTTAAACTATTAGTTAAATGTACATTGGGAGTGGGAGCTCTTATAGACTGTCTGAATTAATCACTTTATTCAAGAAATCGAGTGCTCTGAATTGTTCAGCTCATCTTTTCGAACTCTAGGACGCTAAAATGACACCAGAGCATGAAACAGCAGAGTAAAGTACATCCCACCAATGCTCACCAGCTTCAAATACACTTCATTTACTCAAGCAGCTTTACTTATAATCACAGTGACAATACATGAATGTGATCAATTTTAGGGCCTTAGAAGTTATTATTTAGCACATCCCCTGCCAAAAGCCATGACAAGTTTAAATTATTTGTTGAAGGCAGCAAAATTTCCCCCCGAATCTTTAAAAAACACTTAATTTCTGATCTTATCACTCCTGAGACCGTTGCAAGGTGCAAGTTACAACAGCTCCAGGGAGCTGTGGTTTGCTGTGCTTCAGCTCAGGAGGATATTACACTTCTGGCACTTCAGTTCTGCTTGCAATAGTTCTCTCCCAACCCTCCCCAAAACTTACACTTCTAGTCAAAATGGGGATCAGACTGACCACAGGAGTTTGTGGAAATATCATAAACACACTCTGCTTTAAAAATGTAATAAAATGAAGCCGCTTCTTGCCAGGCTGGATGGGTACAAACACACCAGTACCTGAATGTACTCTCCAGCTACATTTTTCCCCCTTTTTTACTTCAAAGCCTTTTCAAACATGTTTAGACAAAAGGACAAATTAATCCTCTTGTCTGGTTTTCTAGCTTATGCGGCTTATTTTAGGGTGGTTTTTCTTCTTCTTCATTGTGAGACCTGGAATGATCACAACCCATTAAAGCTTAAAAAAAAAAAAAAAGGATTTAATTAAAACTGCCTTTTTAATCAATTAACGTGTCATCTAACTGTACACAGGCAAGGTTTTACTACTACTATTAAGAAACCCTGATATCCCAATGCTCAAACTGGATAAAGTCTACCAAAGCCAAATACAAAAGCTGAAAGTAAACAGAAATTAAACAGTCCATAGGATCCCGTCACTGAGTCTGTCTTACACACACACTAACCCGGAGCAAGTCACAGCACAGCAGCTACGCCCAGGCTGTGTGCTGAGTACAAGAAAGTCCTTCAATTCATCCTGGAATAAATCCAATACAGCCAGGATGGGATAATACCACCTGCAGGCTCTCAGCACCTGCACACACTGGCCTCTGCCATTTGCTCACTTCTCAGTCCACAACTGGATTATTCACAGACCCTGATACATCAGCTTGTGCAAGGAAAAGGAAAATCAAGCCTGCTCAAACCGTATTTGGTTCAGGATTCAAAACCTACCTAAAGCATTTCAACTTATCCTTTAAAACGTGGATAACATGCATTTAATTGTTAATAAAGGGACCACACAAAGATGCAATGAAACTTAGAATAGTCCATGGTCTTTAAGCGGAAAACAGTTCGACATTTAAAAAAACATGTAGGAATTCTTCAGGGCTTTGGTTTTTACTACAGCCACGATGCAGCGGTGACAGGTATCATCTTCATGAGCAACATACACTACTTCCACTTTTACAAATTGCTAAGTAAACACATGTATGTAGCAATTATCAACAGAGTATATTAAAAAAAACCAAAAGTCACCTCTTTTTAAGCAAAGAGGAGCCAGACCTCTGAACTTAAACCTCAGGCAGTATCGACTGTCACTCCCACGCAAACCCAAACAGACCAGCCCAGCAACCATGCAGCAGCAAAGGTGGCAAAGCACGATAAAAATAATACCAAAAAATTAAAAGCACATTTTGCTTTTAGTCACAGAAATAAAGAAATTAAAGGAAGTAATGCTCAATTTCCTCAGCACCCAAATTTCGGTAACCAAATGCTACCTATTGCTGCTCTTGTTTTACAGAGGAAAAGAATCGGAAGCAACATCCCGAAGCGTTTCTAACTCCAACATAACACCGAAGAGCGACACAACTGTCACGACACAGCCAGGGAGTCCACCGGCTTTACCAGCGTACAACCGGCTGCCTCAGGGCGCTGCCCCCGCACTCCCGGGACAGCGCTGGAGCGCCCGGCTGCCAGGCCCGTTCCCGGCCGCGCTGTGCCGGCAGCAGGCGGCCCCTCTCCGGACACGCCAGCCTCCGGCGGGGCGAGCTCGCAACCACACACGGCTTCCACTTCCCCGTCCGGCGCTGCCGGGGGCAGAGCGCCCAACCCTGCAACCCGCCCAGGGCTTCCCCTCGCCGGCCCCACGGCCGGGCCCTCCCGCCCCTTCCGGACTTCCCCCCCACACCCCCGGTGGCGGAGCCGCCCTGACCCCCCTACCCCCTACGACACACCCCCGGCCCCGGGCTCACCTGCGCTTCGATCGGTACTGGCGGTCCCTGCCCCGCTCCGGGGGGTCCTTGGCCCTGTCCCGGCCCCGCCTGCCCGGGCCCGGGCGGGGTTTGGGTCTGGCTGGGGAGAGTGAAGTCGGTGAACTCGAACTCGGATCCCTGCGTGTCGGCGCCGAGCAGCTCGGCCTCCTCGGTGTCCAGAAAGGTGAGGGTCTGCGAGCTGGGGCCATACGCCTCCACGCTCATGGCGGCGGCCGTGAGGAGAAGCGGCTCTTCCCCACCCGCCCGCCCCCCCCTTCTCTTCGCCCGAGCCTCACCTCAGGGAGCCCGGGCGCCGCGCGCTACGCGAGCGGCAGGATCCGCTGCGCGCACCAGGCCGCGCGCGCGAGAACCGGCCAGCAATGAGCCCTCCGCCGCACACCCCCCCCCCGCCCCGGCTCGGGCGGTCCCTTGCGACCGGAGCCAACTGCGGAGAGAAGCGGCGGAAGCAGCGGGCGGGCGCCGGGGGAGAAGCGAGTCCCGAGGCGCTGCGAGCGGGACGGTCCGGCCGCTGCCGCCGCGCGCCAGGCCAGGAGCGGTGACGCGGAGCGCACGGAGGACGACGGCGGCGACGCCAGCACGCCCCGCGCGCGTGGGAGGGGTGACGTAACACGCACACACCTGGGGAGGGCAGGCGAAAGGGGAGGAGCTCCGGCGGAAAAGGCGCGAAGGGGCTCGCGCCGCGGGCAGGAGGGGGGAGGTCCCGTCCCCCACCCACCCACCCACATAGCGCCCCCCCCCAGCCGCGGTAAGGGGGCGGGGCCTGCCTCTGAGTGACGGCTCTGACAGCCAATGGGTGCTCGAGAAGGGGAGGGAGGGTGGGGCGCGGGCGGCTGCAGGGGTGGCTCGGGCATGAGAGGGCGGCTGCCGCAGTCGCGTGTGGTGGCGGGGGGCGAGGGTAGGAGCGGGAGTGGCGGGAGCGCCGTGTGGGGCCGTGGAGGGCTGTGGGGCCGTGGCGTGGTGGTGGACATGGATGGGCCTGCGGCTGCTGTGATGCCGGGGAGAGCCCTGTGTGAGGGGAGGCATGGTGGTGGTTATCTCTGTGGAGGCAGCATGGGGGTCTTTATCCACCTGTGCCCTCTGGTTTTGTGACCTGCCTGCCTCGTGCTCCTGTTTGAAGTGAGTGTTGAGTGTCTGGGCTAAGAGTGGCATAGTCTGGGTAAGGGAGCTATGCACGGGCTGGAAGTGTTTTGAGGCAGATGTGGTAATTAAGGAGGATCTGGTGTTATACCTGCTCTAGCTGTAATACCTATTACATCTGTAATACCTGATATAACAGTGTGGTAGTCAGAAAACTGAGTTTCTGTGAGGTGAGGGTAGTGGAGTTGGCCCCAGGAATCCTCTGAGGTCCAGGCAGAGAGGGTGAGCAGCATGTGTTCCTGTCCAGATATACACAAAGTGTTGGATTTGGATGCCCTCATTTCAACATCCTTTTACCAGCACGAAACAAACCTCTTTTAAGATAACTTGTGTGTGTTGTGAAAAACACTAATATGAAAGGCTCAATATTAAGTTCCTGTTCCCTATGAGAGCCTTTAACTGTAAGATGCAAATGTGTCTTCTTTTATAAATAACGTTAATTTTATTCTTGCCTTTGGTGTAGGATAAAGCCTGGATCTGAAACAGCATGTGCCAGATTTGCAGCTGTTAGGCTGAAAAGATCTAGATGAAGATTGAAAAGCATCCTTGTTCTAGGAACTCTGTGCACCAAACACAGGAGAGGAAAGACAAGTAACGAGAACGCAGGAATCATTACTTCTGCATACAGACTGCCTGAATTAATCTTTAGCTTTAAGCCCCTAGGAAGAATAGGCTGTACCAGTAATTTGTCGTAAGCGTATCCTAATTCAGGCTGCAGATTAAAGTAAATTAATCCAACAAGCCACTAAAATCAAAAGCACAGTGGAAACTTGATGAGTTAGGACTGTCACATCAGCTCCAGTGTAGCATGGTGACATCAAGATAACTCAGTGTATACCAATGTGTAAGTTCATCAGTGTTACAAGGCAGTTTGATTCCTGCAGCAACTGAATTAAAACCCTCCGAAAGTTTGGCTGGAAAGCATCCATGGATGAACTAAACTGGTGCTTTCTTAAAGCAAACTGGAAATTAACTGTTTTGTAGTTCAGAGAAGAGAATAACTGTGAGAAAATATGAAATCCTACTTGAGGATGAAAGCGGAATTGAAGAAGACAGTTCTAAAGCCAGATAGGCTGCTTGGTATGAACACTTATTTATTAATAAACACAACGTGCTTGCAGCATTTGGCTGGCCTACAGAATCTTCAAAAGCCCTGGAAACCGATCAAGGGTTTGATGTGCTGCTGGGTTTCTTTCCCTGTCCCCTACATAATCCAGAAAATACCAATGTTTTTGAAGAGGAGCTGCTTGGAAAACTTGCTGAGAAGTGCAGGTCCTTACTTAACTCTGCCATCAAGAGAGGAATTTCAGGTCCCAAGGCCCGATGGCTGCGCCAGGGACATGGTGATGTTGCTGTCTGAGGTGCTGAAGATGGAGGTCTGCAAGGGATCCCCCCACATAGGGTGGGCAAAAGCAGAAGCAAGGGGTCCACGTGGGAATCCTGCAGTTGGTTTTGTTCTGTTTTGATGAGGGATCAAACCAGCGACTAGTTGTGCCCGTTGTGTTTGAACTGGAGACTGCAAGTAGTCTTTATATCAATACAAAAGGAGGGTACATTTGAATTTCATGATATTATTGCTTAATTGTAGTTCACTGCATGCTGGAAGCTCTGTGGACCACTTTCGGGCTTTTAAAGCTGAACATGGAGGCACATATGCAGGCTACATTAGAAAGCCCCATGACAGTATTTTTTGTGTAAGCTATGTTTCGTGAAGGTTTTCTCTCTTCAGGCTGGGCTGCTGCAGAGATGGCACTCTGCTCTGACTCATTGGGCTCTACTGCTGTGCAGCCAATATGAAATTTAAAAAGGTAACACTTCAGGAAACTGGAACACATTCTGTTGCTGCTTTACCATTTTTATGCATAATTAGATGCTAGATTTGCAGGACAGGCTTAGATGTAAGAAGCTATCCAAGAGAACAAATGTGGGTGAATGTCATTTTAAAAAGGATGCTTTCTGCTTGCTTGAGGGCTAAAAAGTTTCAGGTGATTGTCTTGAAGAGGTGATGATAAAGATTCTTGAGGGTTGTCAGTGTAAAACTGGTGCATACAGCAGTTTAGATGTTGATAAAAATAACACAGTCCTGACTCAAAATAATTTGCTTTTGCCAGAGAACTATCCTTGAAACTCATTTCAATTCCAAGACACACTGCACCGCGATTTGATGACATCCTCCACTCAGGACTGCCCAGGAGAGGGCTGAAAACAAGCTCTTAACAAAGAGAATGAACTGATTGGTCTGTGAAAACTCCAAGCCATGGAGATAGTGCTGGGAAGTGTCATCATGACGTGGGGGGTTCCGAGCCAATCACACCCAGTGTGAGGAGTCTTTGCAAAGCTGCTACTTCAAATGACAGTGTTGGATAAGGAAAAAAAAATGTATTTTTTATCCTGGGATAAAAGAATTCAGGTTAGGGGAAAATGAGAATGAAACAGAGATGAAATGTTCTTGACAAGAATGCTTAAAGAATACTCACTCCTTGCACATCGCATGGTGATGAGTCTATCTAGGAGCACTGTGATTAGCAGTGTGTGAATATAGCACAAAACAATGCAGTTACTGCTCAGGTCACTTATCTGCTCTGGCACTTCACATCTCTATTTCTTCTTTTGTTGAAGGGTCAGCTTAGTTCATAGTGCTTTTAAATTCTTCATTTCCTGTCTTTCTCTGGTTTTCCTTTTGCCTCTTCCCTAAAACAAATCTTCAAGTGAAAATTCCTTACAATTGTACTTCACCTGAGGACTAGTCAATGGAAGACCAAAAAATACCCGTTGTTGTTTGGGTTTGCTTTAAAGGAAAACTCTCCACCTTTACACTGACAATAGTTAAAAAAAAAAAAAGAAAAAAGAAAAAGCCTTCTTTTTTTTTTTTAATAAAAACTAATGCACCAAAACCACGGCAACAAAGCAGAAACCGTTGCAGGCTGTGAATTATTCCATTGCAGCTGGTACAGTTCTTCCCAGTTACCACAAGAGGGACATAGAGGGAAAGCTAATGCAGCGTTGGGAAAGGATGCCAACAGGGCGGTTTGACGCAGGTTCACAGCAACACGCGTTTTCCTTTTGTTTAGGAAGATCTTCTGGGATCATAACATTTCTATAGCTTCCTTCATCCCATAGAATCCTTAAAAAGCTTTATAGACGTTAGAAAATGTGATAATAAGCATTAATAGCTGTAATGGCGCTTTTCCCAGAACTTCGTATCTTCCCTCAGCGTTTTCCCATTTTAATGTGTGTAGTAGTGCTGGGACAGGGAGAGGTTGGGCTGGCTGTATTTTGGTTCCATCTCTAAGAATGGACCAACAAACCCTGCGGCATTCAGCAGGCATGTGCAGGAGAGGGGTATGGAGCTAGTTTTGTGTGTTTAGTTTTCACAAATGAATGGCTGATGATGCAGATGTTGTAAGATCAGAGCTCATCTAAATGCCTCCATGAAACAAAAGGACCATGAAATCCCCTTAAGTAAACATTGAAGGACTTATTGGGCTCTTGTGGAATTAAAAAGCATGGTCTCAATATGCAGTAGATTGGAAGTAATGCAGCATGTGTGTTTAAGGATATGCGGTTGATTAATCTCTAATGTCAGTAAAGCTTTGTTTCCAGCCCTGGTGAGACAGAGGCATTGCTACTTGGGCATGCTGTTGTTTGGGATCCAAACAATAATACTGGGAGAAGGGTTGTTGTGAGTAAGATGGGAAAAATGCCTTCTTTTGAAATAACTTTATGGACTTCAGTCTTACTACATTTCTGTGCCAGGTATTTGAACTGCATTCGAAGCTCTTGGTAGGTGCTATTAGGTTGAATGGTATTTTTAAAAGGCTAGTTTAATGCACAGAATGTTTTCACAAAAGAAAAGTATATCAGAAAAAAGTAAGGATTTCTCCAAGGTGCAGAAGTGTGTGTGCAGCAGTGAATGCAGCCCAGCTTTGACTTCAGGAGTGTGAGTAATGCAGTATAGAAAATTCACAGCAAAGGGCTATTGCTCATTATCAGGGGAATCTCAATGCTTTTATCCTTCAAATTGTGTAATATTTCTGTTTCAATTGCCTTCTCTGCAGATTCAATTGTGGCTATAAAAAGTATTACTGAAACAAGTCATGGATTGGGAACTTAAAACAGTGAAGGAAAAGAAGGAAAAGATCTTGACATTTCTTCAGTGATCCTGAATGAAGAAGGTACTTAGATACTATGGTGATGAGTGACATAAACTGATAAGAGATAAAGGCCAGTAATTGAAACTACCTATAAACTCTATGCTATAAACCAGTTTTCTTTCACTGTCTAAGTTAAGTGGATACTAAAAGGCTAATAAACTGTGAAAAGGTAATTTAATATTAAAATACTAATTAAAAATACTTTATTTCAGTATAAAATTTGAAGTCCTTCCTTCCAAAATGTATTGAAATCCTTTCTAACACCCACTTCTTGAAAATATCTGACGTGTGTGTTCATTCTAAACAATGCCACGTTAGCACACTCAATTCAAGGAACTCATGTAGGGAAAAAGTCTTTTTATGAACAAAGCTTCTGGCTTTTTGAAGGTTTCTGGTTGCAAAAGTGCTATGTGAAGTGATCTCTTTAACTGGCCACAGAAGTTAAAAGCAAACCATGCTAGCAAAAAGGCATGGTTTCTAAAATCCAGGAAATAAAATTGCTGGAATTGATGGATACATTCAAGAACATATTTAAGAGTATCTGTTACCTATTAAATCTGCCTTGGGTAGGAGTTCTGTAAGGAGCAGAGTTGTTAAAAATCCTCAGTTTCTAAAGGGACATCAAAGTTTCTTTAAACTGGGCTTCTTCAAAACAGATGTCATTGTATATGAGCATAAAACCAGCTATTGAAGCCCTTGATTGACTACAAAGAGTGTACATGTTCCTTTGTTTTAATTTCTGGCAGTTCTCCTGGGCAGATGGAGAAGCACTGAGGTTATTTCAGTGTAATGTAAAATCCAGTGCTTCACAAAGGGTTTGATGTGTGTTTGGATCTCATGGAGTGTTGTTCCTCCCTCTGGTTTAGTGGGGAAAATAGGAGAGTGGTGAGCTTTCAGGTTGTCCCTGGAGGCTCATTTAAATTGATAAATACTTCTAAGTTTTAGCAACACAACTTCTGATGTGGTAGAAGCTTGCTTTCTTCTCAAAGCATTCTTGCTTTACAGACATGTGTTTAACCTTGGGGGAAGGTGGCATGCACAGGGTTAAATAGGAGGTTGTTTTTGTGAAGAGTATCTGAAGAGAACATATCACTTGAAAACCAGTATTTTTGAAGTACCACCCTACCTTTTTCTTTGCTTTTTCTTTACTTGAATAACATACTTGCATTCTCTACACAGAAAGTGAATCCTTCCAAGTAATTCCTTGTTCCTGCTGTGGGAGAGGTCTGTCTGTTTGGCACTTGTTTAAAAATGGAATAATGCAAGTCATCCCATAATGAGGTGTATTGCCCTTTGGGTTTTGCTGGGAGGTATCTAAACACACATGTAAGAATGTGTGTTCAGCCATATAACGTGGCTACATGACTTGCAGGAATGATTCAGACTCCTGCTGGGCTAAACACCTGCATCCATGAAGGTCCTTGCCCTGGAACATGAACCATTTTATTTTCAGGTCTCCAGCTCTCAAGAATTATTCCCTCTGGCTTTTTCATGGATATCTCAGGTCCTTTTGATGTGAAATGCAGCATTTGCCAGCAGGGCCTTCTCCTTTCATTGGAGATACTAAAGGTTCAGAAAAAAATAAGTGTAAGCACTTTCCTAGTGGCAGCTATAGGTAAGGTTAGTAATATTAACAGTGGCTTCTCCTTTATTTCTTTCCTGAATTAAAACCAGATCTAGAATTGAGGAGACCAAATGTAGTAAGTGTTGCAGCTGTTTTGCTGTCATGGAAGCCCTTCCATTAGAAAGTCTCTATTTCTGATGTCTGGGGTGAGTGCTGGGCAGGAAGAGCTTGGGTGCCTGAACCAGACTGGTTTCAGGATGGAGAAGCTTGCTTGAAGTGGAAAGAATGTTTTCTTTGCAGAATGTTGTGGATTTGAGGAGGAACCAAGCCAGTACTGAGCACAGGTCATCAATGGTTACAGAGCAGCTTTGTAATGCCTTCCCAGAAGTCAGGAGTTCCTTGGAAATGTACCCAGGCCACTGGTGGAGTTTCATCAAATGGCATATGAAAAGATCTGGACTGTGTACTCCTGAGAGTGAAGGTTCCTGTTTATTATACCTACTTCCTAAACACTGTGGGCTTAAAATAACAGTGGATTTGCCCCTACTTGCGTGAAATGAGATTTCCCCCTATCAAGTTGTTGTTAAAGAGTGTTTCATGGAGTTCCTTTGCTAAGGGTTATTGGTTTCCCTGTCACTGTGTGGTTTCATTGCCTGCTTCTCAGCTGCTAAACCAGAGCAGAGGTGGAGTGATTCTCCCACCCCAGCCTGGCGGTGTTGGTTACTGAGACTTCCTCAGGCTGGATTATTTAGGACCCACTGACCTCCCTTAGTCGCAGCAGCTATCAAGGCAACATGGTATCACCTTGGGACCTTCTCTGGGTCCGATGGACCCAGCTTTCACCAGCACTCCCAGATTAACTGCCCTGCGAGCCTTTGCTTTTGGCTTTCCATGCACTGTGTAAGGAGGTGGAGTTCCCACTGGGGAAGGCAACCAGTGTGACAGCCAGTAAATAAATGGAAGGGTGCTGGAAGAGCTATGAAGAGATGGAGGGATAAGGAGTCCTTCCAAGCTGTTCCCTCTGGAGTCATGCAGACCAGCAATTATCAAGTGGTGCCATTGGAGAGTCACATTGCAGAAGCTGCTACAGGTGCTGTGATGGAAGTGGAGTCTGTGAATTCCTGGCCCCTGAGCAAGATTCATGGCAACACTATGGACCCATCGTGGAGGCTGGAAACTCTGAATTGGGGCTGGTTTTACTAAAAAGGAAATTATTGGGCTACATTTATGATCAAACAGAAGTTTTCAAACATCTTTTCAGTTCTGGCCCAGAAATCCATGAGGCTTATGTCATGTAGATGAAACCTCAGAACACAGACATTTTTTATGTAGCTGTTAGCAAATGTTACAAAGAAAATGAAATATTGAACTAGATCCTACAGCCTTTTTTTCAGCTAGAGTATGAAGACAGAGCAAAGGTCTGATGAGAAGCAAGTAAGTGGCATTGCAGTCTCAGACAAGATACTAACAGATGAGACCACCACCCTGGCAGCAGTTTGGTATGAGACTTTGCTGGAAGGGGCGATTGCAAAAGGATACGAAGAAGGTCTGGAGAGCAGTAATTTGAAATAGGACTTTAGTAATGATGTCGTTTAAACAAAAAAGCAACATTAAACATTGGGCAATGAATTCCTTTGGATCAAGAGCAATGCAGGGCCACTGGCCAAGGTGCAGAAGAACTTCTATGGCAGAGGAAATTGCACAGTGCAATAAAGAGCTTGTGAAAAGCCCAAAGCATGCAAGGTCATGATGGGAAAGCCATATTAGAATAATCCTGAGGAGTGGCAGGATAAAGAACCCGATGTTTTTTGTGAGCATGAGGGCTTAATAGGGAATGGAGGGGAGGAAGGTATTAGAGCTGTAGTAAGTAGTATATTCTCTCACAGTCAGTCCATATGTCTTGAAGTCAGAAGATCTTGGGCTACCTGGAGCACTGGAACAGCTGGAATGGTTGCTATGATCCCAGCCTGATCCTGAGCTCTTCTGTTTGGGCTCAAAAAAAGTCCAGTTACAGCCTGCGTCTGCCTCCTTAACTGAGGAAGCAGAAGGGCTGAAACAAGACAAGGTAGATTATTCTTATGGGCTTGATGAACCTCAGGAAACATCAAAGCTGTATTGTTGTAGGTTTTTTCTTTAGAGGATGGCCCATCCTGGTGCTGCAAGTGGTCTGGATTGGTGGCTCAGAGTATGGAGATCAGCTGTTTCCTGGCAGGTATGGGTAGTTTAAAACAAATTCCCACTGAATTCAGCGGTGAACAGCCAAAGGGCTGGTCAGCTTGGAGGGAGGCTACACATGCCATGCTCCTTTTTTCCCCTTTATACCATTTGTTCCATATCCCGCTAGGGGCCACCACAAACCTCATCTGGCAAAAAAACCCAAAAACAACAGAAAGGAAGAGAGGGGGCACCTGCAATGCTAAATAGCAAAAGCTCCTGGTTTATAGGGAGGTTTAGAAGTGGAACTTGGATATCCCTAGAAATAACTTCTCTTCCCACTGTGGCAGGAGTAACTCCCAGATGTGACTTGAAGCCAGCAAATGATCTCAGGCTGTGAGATCAGATTTTGCTGAGTATACAGGGTTAGACACATTCATTACTCTTTCCAGAAGATCTCCTGTCCGAAACATGCATTGATACTTGATTTCCTTGGGAAATATTGGCCTTCATGAAAGCCTTTACTGCATCTGTGTATAGAGACTCAAAGTTTCAACATTGGCTCCTGCCTTGCCAGTAGAAAGTTGCTTTTGTCATTGCTATTTATTCACCTGAGGCGTGGGGTTCCTGGAATTGTGTGTGCTTTCCTGGAAGAAGTGTTGAAGGGTGGAATGGCTTGTGCAGGAAGCATTCAAAGACTGAAAAGATGCCAAGGAGAGACAAGGCAGCTGCAGCTTAGGGAGAGCTCTTGGATTCCACTCTCATGATAGGTATTTCCCTGGCAGTCATTGTCTCAGGAGCTCAGTGTTTCATGCACCAGAGTGCTTTAGCTTGAGGAAAGGTTAATGGAAGAATTTGCCTCTGTGCTAGCCAAGAGCAATTGGCCTTTAGTGAAGGAAGCATTGCAGAAACACAGAGGATCAAACTTTGAGTTTCCATGTGGAATTAAAATCAGCAATGCTGTGACTGTCACAATTCGGCTGATCTGTGCCCTTGCAAGTTTCGGATGGGAAGAGCTGTTTAGATGAAGCAGGGACAGATTCTGACTCTTTACACAGATCGTGATACTGAAAAATAGTGTGGAAAAGATTTGCTTTTGTGGCTGTTTTTCAGCTTTGGGTGGGGTCAGGAGAAGGAATTGCCAGAATTCTCCAGAGCCAGCTCATTCCTGTGAGATTTCTGGTCTGATATTTTCTTGAAAACTCCAGAGGTTTGGACCAGTCTCCAGACTGGATCTCGCTGGAGAGCTTCCCCCAGCTCCTCAGCCTGTACGTGCCAGGTTTCCATCTCATAGGGGTGAAAAACCCAACAGCTCAGAGGATGCATGATGTCGAATTTTCCTCTGAGTTTCTAAATGCTGTACAGAGAAGCCCAATTTTTGGGTGAAGCCAATAATCCAGAATGTCTTGAGGCTTAGGAAAAGAAAATGTTCTGTGTAAAGAGATGTATGGTGAGATGGGCTGACAGAGTGAGCAGCAGGGAAACCACATGGGTCCTTTGCTTCCACAATCCTTGAGGCTGGTGAAACAAGCAGTTTCACAAATGCAACTGTTTACCTTAAGGCTCGTAGGCCTCTTGAATTGGTTCTTCTGACTTGCACTGGTTAGTAACTTCCTGGTAGTCAGGACGAGGCAGCACAGTTCCCTTTAGCATTGTGGAAGCTGCCACTCGGGTAATGTTTTTGAGTCATAGCTGTGTGCTCTGCACCCGGGTGGGGAGATCCTTCTGCAGGAGAATAGCAGAGTATTTCACTTGTTTCTTAACCAGGTGTGAGTGAGGGCTCAGCTGCCTGGCTCTGTGCTGTTATTTCTGTTTGACAAGTCAACTTCATATTGGATGAGATCTCTCTTTTGAGAGAGACAAAGTGCTGCTGCTTCTGAGGACGATACCTGTCCTTCCCACCTCCAGAGCGTGGGCCCTGCAAACATCTTTGTCTCTTCATTCCTGTGACAGCCATAATTGTCTGACAGAAAAGCCTGTGCAGCACCTCAGGCAGGCGCTGAAGGGGGACAGCACTGTAGAGGATACACTGCCTTGTGCTGCAGTGGGCTCTGTCTGCAAGGTACTGAGTTTGTCATTCTCTGCTCAGGCCTGAGGAACTGGCATCCTTTTGTGGTGAAGGTTTTGGGAACAATTAATGAAGGCTTAAAGGGCAGTTTCGAAGAAGAGGATTCGTTCTTCTTTGCTTAAAATCTAACCAAAGTTCTTAATCAGTTGAAGTGGGGCATAAGCAATAAAGATCAATGTTCTGCTCTGCCACCATCACAAGAGGAAGAAGGATTTCTGTGGCATACAGAGGCTCTGCTATAATAATAACCTCATTTTCTTTTTTCATATTCAAGATTCTCTTTTTACAAGTGGATAATAAGACCACTTTAGAGAACAGCTTTGACAGGCTGCTGGTCCTTCCTATATCCCTCTATTCTTTGTGCCCTCGGTGAGTCTCCCAGTCCTCCTGATTCCACAGCAGCTGAAGAAAGCACCTACACTTGAAGAATTTTCATTGTAATTCCTAAAGGCTTTCCCCCCCATTTCCCTTGTATGCAGGTGTTAAACTACTCATAACCAAAACTAAAGTGTGTGAGGCATAGGAGTGTTGCATATAGTGACTTACTTCTTTTCCTCCTTTCTCTTTCTCACTGGGTATTTTGAAGAGTTGAGTTTGGAGAGAGCAATGGCCGGACTTCTGACCTAATGCTTTCAGCATCCCCATAGCTGGGGAAGATGTGAGGGGGGGATTAATACAGGGTGATCTGTCCTCCCTTCCTCTTTTTACAAGTTAACTCTAATTTTTACCACTGAAAAGCTTTATGGCTCCTGCAAGCAGCTGACTGCAAAGTACATTTCTACAGAGTACCTCAGCAGTGGTCTTTTGATCACTGGTGTCCTGAGAAGACCTGATTGCTTGGTGCTGGTTTTGCTTCTTTCCAGCTGTTAAATCACACCGGAGATCTTCCTTCTGGTTTCTGGTGTGTTTTCTTTTTTAAATGTAAGCAGGAGAGGTAATTGCTATGGAGCAGTTGTGTGAAAAAGAGCAAATGGGAAGAAAAGAACCAGCCCCTGTTGCAGTTGGTGAGAGAGGAAGTGTCAGGAGAACTATCATTAATCCTGCATCAACACTTATTAAAAAGCTACAGCTTTTTGCTGCATGTATCCAGGAGACCCGAACAGGTTTGCTTAATATAACATCTGGCACGGAAAATTTCTTCATGTTCCCTTGAGATGGCCACAGAAAGGGCAGCTTTGTGGTCTGTCAGAACATGGTTATTAAAACTACTGATCCAGCTTGTTGGAAAAGGTAACTTACCACTTCATACTTCTGAGCAGAGTAAACTGTGAGGTTCAGGTTTTCTCTATGGGTCTTTGGGCTGTGACCATAGCAAGAGCAGATCTGTCTCCTGTGAATGGCTGCTAACCATTCCTTGGCTTGCTCTACACAAAGCAAGGTTTTCTCTGGAGTCCCAAGCCAAATGTTTCCCTTTTTTCCTGCTGTTCTGCACTCTGTTACGTATTTGGCTGTGCTCTCTGTCCCAGAGGTGTCTGTGTTCTGGTGGTATTAGGTATGAAGAGATTGTCAGGTTCCCTGGGATCTTCCTTGCTGAAAGGAACGATGGAAATGATCTTTTTTTCTCTGAAGCTGCTTGTCAGAAGACTGATGCCATGTGCCAACTTGTGGCTAGGAGGCAGTAATTTGAGGCTAGCAAATACTCATCTATGTAATGCTTGTATATATGATACAGAAATAGTATTTTTTGTACACAATGTGTGCATTTGTGTGTAGCTACTGAACTAAGCGGGTGCAGACAGCTCCAGCAGGATCCGAGCACATCTCCAGGCTCCCCTGGGTTCAGTGTTCTGCCTCCGAAGGGGTCACTGCCAAATGTTTCCTTAGAATTAAAAACTCCTGGTACATGTTCAAAACCCAGTCAATGCTCCCTAAGAGAGTTCCTAGGCTATTAAAATGTACTGTCTGCCCACCTACATGTGTGATCTCAGAGCACAGAGCACTTCCAGTCCCTTCTGCAATGACACAATTCCTGTTTACACTCTTGCTGAAGACCCCTGGATTACTCAATAAGAAGGTTTGACCAGAGAGATGAATTATATACATTATTTAGAGGAAAAGAAAAACCAATCTGCTTAGAAAAGTGTTAGTTTGTAAGGTTTGCAATCCTGAAGAGTTTTGGAAAGTGACTTTGTGCATCCTGAGCAATCAGGAAAACTGTGTTATTGTCATTATGGCGCTGAGAGGTGTCTTTTAGTAGCAAAAACCAAAAAGGGAGACCACGGCCAAAACAGTTGTACTGACAAAACCTGCATACTCTAAGCATTAATGATACTCCCAACAATAATTCCCAGCAAGATGTGATGGCTTAACCATCACACCAGCTTGCAGCTCTCTTGGTCAAAACAGCCTCCAGTCTTCTCCTTTTTTCCAGTACAATTCAGTTAATTATTCCCAGGTTTCCTGACAAGTCTGAGCTCCTGCGGGCTGCTGGAGCAATAGAAGCCTATTGTTGCAAATTTGCTTAATCCAGTGTTAGAACTCTTTATTGTCCAGAACAGAAAATGGCATGAATAGTAAAGGAAAAAATGTGAGCTGTTTCCTTTAGGGTTTTAACAACCCTCAGGGGGTGTGATTACAACATATGCTGGGGAACAGTGCTGAGCAGGGTGGCGGTGGGGAGAAGAGGCTCTGGCAGCACTGACCACCTCATCTGTAAGGCTCGTTACAGTGAGCTGCTGGGGAGGGAGGGGAGGATGGGAGAGCTCTTTTTCATCCCAATATGCCACTGTTTTTCAGCCCCTTGGTCTTCCAATCTGTCACAGTTAGTCTTTGCAGGCTTAAGTGAGAGGTAAAGCAAAACTGACTGAGGGCTGATAGAATTGTGGGCCCTTTGCTTGGCCTCGTGCCCTCATGTAAAGAGCATTTTAGTTCCAGGTGTCTTAGTTCTCCTCATACAGGATCATGTTGACATAAGGTCTCAGGCATCTTGGAAGGGGTGGGATCATCCATGTGGGACTTGGGAGTGTGGAACATTTGACAGTGCTGTGACCTTTCTAGAGATACAAATCAGCTTGTCAAAATTCAAGAAGCCACTGAGAAGTTCTGGACTGTATTTGAATGAAGGACAGTTCAGGGTGATCTTGTAGCCCTGTCTCTGGAAAGACCTTGGACCTATATTGTGGCTTTGTCAGCAGCATGCTAACTGGCCTCATCTCTTGCTGTTCCTTTCGCATCTGTGGTGAAAGAGAACTGTGATGTTCTTACCGTGCACTTAGACACTTTGTCTTTATTGCAGGACTACAGTTGTTGGATATTTTCTTCTCTTGTAAATGTCCAGCTTTTCTTGCTGATGCTCCTCAAGGGTTCCTACAACATCATGTGCTGTTCTCTCAGCCAGCGTGGGCAGGATATGGCACTTCCAGGAAGATCCTTGCAGTGGTGGTAAGGCTGCCCATACAATATGTAGTATTACTTAGTTTAGATGAATATGCATGTGCTTTTCCCTGCCAGTGTCTGTCAGGGAAGGTTCCCCTTCTTCAGAGGAGCAAGATGGTTTAGTTATTACAGTGCTGGCAGGAGCTTTGGGCTTCCAGGTTCAATTTACTTGCATGGTGTGACCGAGCGGAAGCTGCTGAGCCTCTGAATGACTCAGTTCCATGTCTGTGAGAGGATTCTTTCTTCCTCAGGAGTAGTGTGGCAATGACAAGTCAGGCCTTTCAGCTCTCTCAAGGCTTCTCCAAGTGGTTTATTTTGTTGGGAGTCTCATTAGAAAGACCAAGAAACAAAATACCTTGTGGGCGATGAGCTGCTTCTGGTTCTTACTGAGAGCTCCCTAGGACAGGCCCAGAGGCACAGAGGATCTGTCCTGGGGATACACAGACATCTTCAGACTTGCACCTTTCTTTTCCCCTGCCCCAGCAGTCACTAAATTACATGGAAAAAAGAAGAAAGCCAGAGGAGATAGTAGAGGCATCAGATGGCAATTCCTTGTGATGTGTTTGTTACAAATGTCTCCTACTTATTAAATTTGTTGTGTTGGCTGTTCAAGAGCAAAAATGTTGGAAAAATCCTACTCGGCTCCCACTGCTTCTCATTGCTTTTTGGTTGAGGGTTAAGAGCTCAGGATGGAGCAAAGAGTTTGAGTGTGTTCTCTGCTCCTCTGTCTTTCTGTAGGATTCCTCCCCCAGAATCTGGAAGGCAACTCCATGCTTTGTTTGAGAAACCACTTTGCAGCTATTTTTATATATTAATGTGATGGTGTTTGTGTTCTGCTCTGTTCAAAGCTCTAAGAAAATGTTCAGGGTGAAAACTGATGTTTCCTCAAAAGCTAGCTTCTCACGTGTGGTAAATATGAAAGTCATCACATTCCTAATAGTGGTGGAGGAGTGAGCAGGAAAGTTGGCCCTTCTGAGACTCTCAGCTTCCATCCAGGAAGGCCCCATTTGCTGTGGTGGAAGACAGCAGCTTCCTCCCAGGAGATGTCCTTGTCACAACGTGCCTGTTGCTTTGACAGCATGGCTGTGGCCCAGTGTTGTCACTCTGCCTATTGCCACAGTGAGTTGTGTGACGTTTCTTTAGCTCATATAAATGGCTTTGCTGACATGAGTTAAATGCCATCAGCAGGACAGGGAACACCAAGAATGAAGTTAGCATAATGCACAATGGAGCCATTCCATTTGTTTTGCAGGCTCCATTCTCTGTCGCTGCAGTTTGCCATTGACTAAATGAAAACCCCATTAAAAGCACTGATAAAAGGTCTCCCACACCCACCAGTTCTTGCTTTCCTGAGGAATTCAAAGTTAGAGACATAAACCGGACTGCAGCAAGCCGTAACTCTTCAAACATGTAACAAACCACAACCTGGAATGGATTATTCCGTCTTGCAATGACTGAGGTGAGCAGGGATGTTCTTACCTGTTTTGGGCTGCTAGGTTTTGTTTGTAACATCTTCATTGCTCTTGGTGTCCATGTCAAATGATGAACTTGCTTCCATAAAACATTGGTGCTGTTCTTTATGTTATTTAGTTGGTATCTGAACTTTGTTACTTCAGGACTGCAAATAGCTCTAAGCAGATCCTTTAGGAATCCTGTTTGTTGAGGTTGTGTTTTAGCAACGGATGAATAAGTATTGGTACATAATCAAGCCATAAAATCATGGTTTGCAAACTTTTGAAAGTAGGTTTTTGTTTCACCTGGAAGCATATAACAGAAAGGTAGCAGGAGGCTGAAGCTGGGCCTCACACTTCAGTGCCTGTCCTCACAGCGTGTACCTTTGGAGTTTGTAAATGTTAAACAGTAGCATTCAAAAGAATGCTGCTGATGTGTTTGGGCTTCTCACTGATCCACTCAGGGTGAAATGTGTCGGGTTGGTCCAACTCCAGTTGTAATCCAGCAGTTCACACAACAGACAATGCATCTTCTGAGTCATGGATAGTTTATGCATGGTGACAGTTAACAAAAATACTGACTGATGAAGATTCAGTTGAGACTTCAAGTGTGCAATGACTACGATCATTTTTCATCTCCACTTTCCTGTATTGCTGTGGACCTCACCAGGCTCTTTTGCACAAGTATGGGAATGAAGTGCAAGTTTTCAAATATCTAGTGCTCGTTCAAAGAAGGGACTAATCTGCTCTTTGAGTCCATGGGGAATAAGATAAGAAGCAGTGGGCTTAAATAATATCTCTTGGAAACATTTTCACAGTGGAGATACAGAGCATTGGAAGGCTGCCTGGGGTGACTGTGGAGTCTGTGTCACTGGAAGTGTTTTAGAAGAGGGTAGAGATGTCTTTGTGAGGAGTGCATTGGTACTATTGATCCTGTATTGGGGACAAAAAGAGGAGATGCTTCTTGGAAACATCTTTTGTATAATTTGGTTTCTTATGACCATAAATATATAAGAAACACTGTAAACTACTCAGCATACCATTGAGGAGGGTGTACATGTTTTTCACTTATTTTTAGCACTTGACCTTACAAGACTGAAAAATAACTTTTTCCTTCTGACTTCTGTCCTCTGCTTGGCAAAGATCTGTTAAAAACACAGAGATGGAAAATATTTAAACTTTAAACTAGGATGAGCTTTTCTTTTTGTTGTTTGTTTGTGTGCTGCTTTCATTTGTGATGTCAACTCCAGTCAGGAAAAAAAGGTGTAACTAACCTTGGCACTGCACAGTTCTAAAGTGCTTCCCAAACAAACACTATCTGCTGCTCACTTCTTTTTTAATCAGTAATGCTTAAGAAGTTATAGACAAACCTGAAAGCTGTTTCCCCATCAGATAATAAGAAATTCAAATACATCAGCTCCTTTTGAGTTTGTCTTTTTTTAAAAGGAAACAGGTGCCCAGAAATAACCAAGCCAGGACCGAACACTTTCTGATCTGCTACTATGTGTTTAAGCTGTGTCAAAGTGGTGATTTACAAGGATTTCTAGCCTTCAGATCTGAATACAGAAAGGTATAAAATAAGTCCAAGGAAAATAAAGGTAGGAATGACCTCAGCCTGTGGAGACACCATGTCTTGCTCAGCTCAAGGAGGCTCTGTAGAAACAAGATACATTTATTTGTAGTTATTTTGCTACTGTCAATGAATAGAAATGGTCCCAGAAGCTGTTGCAGACTGAAGAGAAATGGCTTTGGGTTTCTAGAAGAATGCCAAGACATATTGATCACTGCCTTAGTATGCAGACAACTTACTTGTTCAAATATTTAAAGTTGGCGTGATGCATATCTGATATGCTGTGCTTCATTTCATTTAGAATAAGTGAACAACAGCAAGCGCTGTTGTGTCACTGTGCTGTTCTACACTAATTGTTGCTGAGGGCAATGAAGGTCATTTCTCAGCATGGAATATTCCTGACTTTACTCTTCAAAGTACATACTCACTAAGCACGTCTTCTAAGTACATACAGTTTTCCATTTGGGCTGGAACACCCCAGCTAACTGCAGAGTTACTTACAAGTAACACGTGCTTCTTGTGAGACAGATCAGAATAGTCTTCAGCCTTGCCAATAACTTCATTATTAGTGACTCTCTTGCAGAGGTAACAGAGGTGGGAATGTCTTTGCAGGATGTCCACATTGTCCAAGTTCTGTTTTTCAATTCCCTGTGAAGAGATCCAGGCTCGCTGCTGGTAGCCCTGAATATTCCAAATACCTTGGTGACTTGCAGCTTTGTCTACACAAGGTGTTCTTCACAAGAGAGGGGGTCACTCTGTTTCTTTTGTCCTTTGCAGTGACTCCAGGAGCTTGGAAGATATCTTCTTTATAATGTCAATTATTTGAGTTCTTCAGTCCATAGTAAAACACAAGAAAATTATCTAACATCTCTATAATATGGTTTTGATGAGTTAATCTGAATGTGAAATGATAGACATATTAGAAAATACAGTGAATTTTGCATATACTATGATTACTATGTTTAGCATTATAAAAGGGCATGTTCTGGGCAGCTGAAAGTGTTCAGAAGAACGTGGAGCTCTATACAGAGGAAGCAGGACTTTTCCTAATAGTCTTCAAGAGCTCTTCCTGGATCACTTGCTAGATCCCTTCCTGGATCCCTTGCTGGCTGGGGTCACACTGCTTTACAAGCCAATGTCACACACTCTCAGAAATTACTTTAAAGTTTTTTTTCATGTGGCTTTGTTTGGTTTTATGTCCTGCTATCACTGGGTAATACTTTGCATAGATAGCAGTAAATGTCATTACTGCTCATACCTATTTTATTTGCCTTGTACTGAATAGTTCCTTTTTCATGTCTTTTTGTAGTACCACGACTTTGATTGTCTCATCGTTCTACACGCACATTTATTTCTCCATACAAAGCAAATCTGATGTCAACTGGTTCCGAGGTGATCTCACAAGTGACCCTTGTCCACTCTTCATTCCATGTGAGTTACATCTCTTTCTTTCTGGAGTTTTACGACTTCTCCCCACTTGAAAAAAACAGATTTTTTTCTGAATAGTTGGCTAGAGCATGCCTCTGTTAATGGCCCATCTGGCTCCTGTTGAAGTAATGTGTTTTTCCCTTAAAACTCTCCACTACCATAACAGGTCCTAACAGGCTTCCCTGCTTGCCATCTAGCAGGGTCCTGGAGTGAGCAGCCTGGAGAGGCTGATACCTCTCACCTCCTGACAGCAGCATCCTCAGACATGAGCTGGATAGACAGCGACTAACAGCGTTTCAGGGGAGAGACTGTCTCTGTGAGGCGTGTGATGGGGCATTTTCATTCACTCCCCACTTGTTGCTATAAAATAAAACTGTAAATAATTCCCAGAATATCGCTGGGAAAATGAGTAGATTTTATCTTTAATGATCAGTTACCATGGTTTGAATTTGTCCAGAAGCACCCAGAAATGCTAAAACCTGGGAAACTCCATGGGTCAGAGTTCCCACTGAGCCACTTCAGCTCACCGCAGGTATCAAACCCTCAAAGCTGATTTACCTGTGGGTTGACAGCAGAAAGTCACTTGCTGTGTGTGACATGAGATGGTACACGTGCCAGACAAGCAGAATTGTACCAGTGCCACCAAGGCAACACATGCAAATCAGCTTTATTTTCAGTATAAATTGGCTTAGTGCAAGAAATGTAAAATCTGTCAGCTGCAGCATTCCTGTAATACAAATCTAGTAACATTTATTTGCTTACTTTAGTGACCATCCGCACCCCCAGTGCCTGCAGGGCTGCTCCCAGTTACCTTCAGCAACTGTGCACAGCCGCAGGGATGGGAAGCTTTTCCTGAACATGGGAGGTCTGAGGTCAAACTGAGAAAACAAATCTGTATGTAAATAGCCATGATCCTGCTGCTGTAGCACTTGAGAGACTGAGCTACTGTTTCCTGGGGCTTTCCTGACTGTGTCCCCAAGGGTGCTGTGTGATCAACATACTGACAGATCTCACAGTCAAGCAGTGGGAATGTGTGGTCAGGAATTTCACTGCTTTTCAGACCAACCTTTTCTATGGGTCACAGTTTTAACGTGTGATTTCCTTGAGGTAGTACCTTTAAGATTTTCTTTGGGCAGATTTTCTTTGGCTGCTGTAGATGGATTTCTCAATCTGCTCTGTGTCCTCTGATGGAAAATGCTGAATTGAGACTGATGGAAAATACTGGATTCAGGCTCCTTGCTTTACTGACATGAAACAACAAAGTCTACCTTCCTTTCATACCATCACTTCTGCATTGCATCCTTCCTTTAGGTGAGGGCAATAAGAACATCAGCCTTCCATGGCTAGTACATTTTCCCAATCCCTCTCCAAAATAGGATGTGATAGCTTCTCTTTGGAGTTGGAAGATGACTCAATAGTCCTATCCCAAGTGTGAGTGGTGAAACTGTCTTTTGGGAGTTAAAAGAGCCTTTTCTGAAGCTATAGTGAGGTCCAGATGTCTCATAGCTGTTCTGATCTTGCAAGCAGTTTTAGGCGGAAAGTCTGTGAGGGATACAGCTATGAATCATCTGTCTATCCTGTGTCCATGAAGAAGAAATAAAAACCCCAATCCAAAAAGAATCCATTTAATTCTGGAATTTTCTGACCTATTTTGGGTCAAGCTGGGCTAAAAAAAAACACCCCTCAAGCTCCTGTGCTGATGAGTTTCTCATATTGTTTACTCCTGTAACATTCCCTGTGCACTGCCAGCCAGAAATGACGTCCACCCCTCGTCCAGCATCACAGAATAAGAACTTCAGAGAAAGGAATGCAACTTCATAAATAGCAAACCACAGACACTAATGGGGAGCAGAGGCAAACCTGCAGGTTAAAATTCCTTGCAAGAGAAGCCCATAGATCCACACTGCCTGGAGATTCAGAGATGGTTTCAGCTCTAGCCTTCGTTTTCCTTCTCTGCCTCTCCTGCCCTTTTTCATCATGTCAGCAGAGAAGGGCTGGTAAGTCATTTTCATGATTTCTGTATTTTCTGGACTCATATGTTTTCTAGACTCCTATGGAAAGTATGTTTTGCAGAAGGGAATGAGGAAGAAGGTAACATTCAACTGCATCCACTGAAGCCTGAAAACAGTGTTTAGGGATTTTGTAGTTTCATACGAAACTTGAAGCTGAACTGTGTAAATGTTCAGTCTCCGATTTTTCCCCTATTCCTCTCCAGAGCAGGGAAGTTGGTTTTTAAGAAAAACATTTATTCAAGGGCAGCTGGAAATTTTGGTGTGTTTTGTAATGACCTAAGAAAGGCACTTTCTGTTAATCTGCATTTTACATGTGATTTAAGTTAAAAAACAGATAATACAGAATGTCCTGTAGCAGGATCCTTAGATATCCTCTCTGCTTGTGCACACAGAGCTCAGAGAAGCCCTGCCTTCCAGGAATGTAGTTCATTACAATACGGGAATGCTCAGCTCAAAGAGGATCTGTGAGATCTGGCAGACTCAGGCTGTGTACCGGAGATTCAGATGTATGCTTGTTGTGGCAGAATGAGTTCCTGGAGAAGGATGCATAGCAATGGGAATGTCTGCAAGTGCCCAGATTTCCTTCGGGATTTGCTCCTGGGCAGTTGAATCATTATTGTGAATTTGGATATTAAAACCCCCAAACTTTTCTTTTAAATTACATCTTGCTAAAAGGGGTGGAATATTCTGCCCAGGAATAAAGGCAGCTGCCTGCAGGCTTCCTGCAGAGCTTATTCAAAACCTCTGGAGTTAGAAATCACGTGCAAGCTCTTTGTTTTCAACAAAATAAGAAACATGACTTGAATTCAGTCCTTCTATCTTAGAAGGTCACATTTGTGGTACTTTTAATTTAGTTCCCAAACCAAAATGTATTGGAAAGGTTGAAAATACTCACAGAATCCTCTTGGTTCTTTGTGCGGCAGACCCGTAAGGCTTCCAGGCTTGTTTGTCACAGAGGATGCCAGAGTTGTTGTGCTAAGCACGGGCTCACGCCCTGCCTGTGGCACTGGCAAACTCCTCATGCTGAAGGAGGCAGCCCCCAAATCCAGCTGATTTTCCCCTAAACATGCTGTGGAAGATGCTGCCGTTTGTCTTTTCTTAACGATTTGCTTGTGCTGTAGGCAAGGTGTGACTTCTTTTAAAGGATTGTTTCATCTAGAAAAGCCAAAATGAGGTTGTGTTTTCTCATGAGAGACAGGGAATAGCAGAGTGGAGCTTTGTGGCCACTTGGTTTCAAATGGTTCAAGTTTTCTTAAAAGTGACATAGTTTTAGAAGCAATGAGTTGCTTCCATTCATTCCTCTTGAGCAAGGACTATGGACTAGATGCTGAGCATGTCTCAAAGGACTGGGCAAGTGCAGAATCTAGCCGATGGGAGAGAAAAGTCATGTTAATCTGCCCTAAATGACCTTGTAAAATGATTTCTATCCTGTTCAGCATAGCTTAAACAGGATTTTGCAGTGTTGGATGAGCAGATGGATCCTGCATGTCCCAAAACTACTACTGAGCAATTTGAAACTGCCCCTACCCAAAAAGAACGTGTCTCCAGCAAGTAAAAGTTTGTCCCTTGAGAACAGAAGAGGCAAGGGCTGATGTGCTGGTTTTCCACATTCAGTGCTTGGCAGCACGTCTGGGGTAGACTCAGCAAAGAGCCTTACTTCAGTGGTGCCCTTCATAGCAGCTTCCACAGCACTGAATTATTAATCTGCTGCTTTTGGCAGCAAAGTGTTTCTATGTGTGAACTGCAAAGCCCGTGCCAGATAAGCAGCTACCACAACGGCCAGGCTGCCAGGCCAAGCTGTTTCCTGAGGGGTAGCTGTTTCCTACCTGCCAGGCATGACTGATTATCACTGTCAGCCCCATCCAGAGCAAACTCTACCCCATGTGCAGGTCTCTGTTAATTCCAACAAGCTTCTAGTTAGGATTGGACAGAGGCTGGTGTGGAGGAGTCTGTATCTCCGCATATCTTAATAGTATCTTGTGTCTTAAGCTGAAGTTAATACCATTGATTTGGACTGCTAATGGCTCTTCCGTGTTTTCCCAACCACTTTGGTTTTTTTAGGTGGTGAAGTTGGGCCAGAGATGCTGGAAGAGATGAGAGAAACTAACCGTGTGCTAATGGAAGTTCGAGATTTGCTGAAACAGCAGGTAGGTGAGAAAGCGACCTGATTCCTCATATTCAGATAGATTTCTGAATCCTCTGCCTTATGTGCTGAGTTCTGCAGCTGGGGGGGCTGCTTCTTTTGTGAAGTGAAATGAGCAATAGAATTATTGTACTGCAAACCAGAATCAAGAGGTGGTCTCACAATCAGATCTGTAACTGTGAGATAAAGTGGATTCATGTGAATTCCAAGTTCTGCTGCTTAGAACCCTGTCTGCTGAGAACAGAAAGAACTCAAAGCCACGCACACACAGTGGGTATGTATTTAACTGGAAAAACAAGTCACTTTTTCCTTGGTTTTGTGGGCTCATGAAATCATTTAGAGTCCAAACTTGGAAGATGGAAGAGACCTTTCAACCATCTATTAGGGTCCTGGAAAGGGAAGTCATATGGACTCTAAACAAGCTCTGTATTCACTCTTTCCTCTTGTTGTTTTAATCCTAAGCTTTTCTGGCTCTGGTAGTTTCTTAGGGAATTTGGAACTTCTTGGGTGCTTAGATCTTTGCCCATTTTAGCGAGGAGATGGTGGTTTGTCTGGTCGACTCCCTTTTAAGCATAGAAAAAAGTTCCATTCTCCCTTTCCCCACTGTGGGAGCTGAGGGCAGCAGCCTCTGCCTGCCAGAGGACTGGAATGGCAGACAGGTCCCTGTGCCAGTGCAAACTGGGCGGCCTCTGATCTGCAAAACCATCTGTTGCGTCGAGCTCCCCTCACATCTCAGGCTGCCGCATAAATAGCCAGTGTTTACTAGAAACCAGGTCAGACATGGTTCCTGGCAGCCTCGAGCAACGATTTCCAGTGTTCCCTTCCAGCTCAGCCCTGCCTCACCATATAGGTTTTCTATTTGTTCTTTCTCTCACTCTGCCACCTACTTGGGGGTTTTTTCCACCCATGGCTTTTCTCAACAGTGCTTTCAAGAAAACTTCATAAGCAAAACTTGCAAATACAACTGGAGAGCCAAGGGAGCAGTTCATCATCGCTTAATCTGTGCAAAGATTTTCTGTAGCTTACTTTTCCTTGGTTCAGCATTTTGGGCTGTTGGCAATAAGGATGACAAGAGGCCTGACAGTGAAAGGTCAGATCTACTCTCCTGAGCCAAAGGCTGAAGTATTTTTGGCACAAAGAAGCCACTGATAATCGTTAGCAGTGCTCTGAGTCCTCCACTCTGCTCTGTCACCCTCTTCTAATGGGAGATGTTCTGAAGTTAAATCTCTCTCTGCATTAACTATTCAAAATACAGGACCCCAGGCCGTGTTGGAGGGAAGAGAGCATCTAGAGTAGGATGAAACTTGCTCTTACACCTGGGAGCTGGCAGAGACATGGGCTTTTGTCAAAGTGAAATGATGTCCACAGGGTGTGAAAGGTTGTTCCTGAGCATCAGTTGCAGTCAGTGGGGCTTTGCAGGAGAGAAGTCTGCTGGGATTGCTTTCTGCAATGCTGGAGAATCTATAAACACTAGCTGGGGACTGACATGCTTACTTCTGCCTCTCCATATCCCAGGTGAGGAAGTCTGAAGGGAGGAGCTTTCATGAACAGATTCTAAACATCCTCATGGCAAGGGCATTAGGGACAAAGAATTACATAAGCAGTGTCAGAGGTTATTCAGATACCTGCAAAGATGGTTCATGGGAGCCTCCCTCTGAGCTTTCCTTACACAGTCTGCAGATCAACCAGACCTCTCTTGGATTCTAGTTCAGCATCTTTTACAGTAGAAGACCTGAATAAAGTAGATTTCTCTTTCTCTATGACACTTGTTTGTGTGTATTCAAGTCAAGTGTCTCCTGCATCTGTGATAGAATAGTGTTACCAAGTTAGCCTGGAGAAACACTCAGCAGGGAGTGACTTGCAGCAGAGAGCACAAGCCACCTCCGGTTCCAGAAAGTCTGCAACATAGACTTTGGGTACCCAGAGTTACTTTGTTGGTAGCTGTGCAGTCTCAGAGGCACCCTGGGTTTGGCAGTGGGGCTTACAAGTTTGTGTGGGAGCAAAACTCACCCTTTGGCTAAGTGATGGTTCTTATTTTCTTCTAGATTAAGGAGATAACATTCCTGAAGAATACAGTCATGGAGTGTGATGCCTGTGGTGAGTTAGTGAGCTGAGTCCTATGTTCAACTATCTCCTCCAAGTCCTTCATACCTTTGTGTGCAAACAAGTACTAAAAAGCTACCTGTGACTGTGTCCCCAAAGGAAATGGCTTGTTTCATGATTACCTGAGTGTCACAGGGTAACACACAATGTTAGTGATGCTTTTTCCCCCCACAACATTCCACACACATGGACCAGTGTTCCATGCTGCTCTCATGTTCCATGGCAGCTGAAGCTATTACCCCTTTCCTGAGCAGAAGTAGCCTTAAAAAGCTGAATCTTTCCATCCAGTGACCCCCCAGCATTTGCTTACTTGCACTGTTTCTGAAATCAGCTTTATTGGTGGCTTTGTAACACACCATGCTGGACTTCTCAGGGTAGCTACATGCTGGTGCAGAAAGCTGCCCAACCACATCTCCTCAACCCAACCCATGGCCCATGTTTGACTTGTCTGGGAATGCACACTGGGTATCCCGTGGGATACAGCTGACTACTCCTGATCTGCAAGTGGAAGAGAACATCACCCCCAAGAGGTACTGCTTTGCTGTTCTTTCCATCCTAGTGCTGCCACCATCCAAGCAAAGAGGTTGTTTACGCAGAGTTCAGGAAACAGGGTCATATTTTTTCCCTTATAAATCTTGTCCTCTGCTTCCCAGTAAATGTTGTAGGGTTTTATTTCTAAACTGGAATTTACTTCCAGTATATCTGGCTTGCAGAAAACATGGTTCTTGGAAATGCTGTTACCTGCCAGTACACTCAAAGGGTGCAGCAATAACCATGTCTGCATTTGGAGAGACTGTCCTTCTGCTGGAATAGAGATTAACCAAAGCTCCTGGGGCCTGCAGCACAGAACTGCATTCATCCACAGCAGTTGTTTTAATAATTTGCTCATAAAACTGTCCTGAACTTTCTCTGTTACTTCATTCCTGCCTTCCCCACTTGCTAGTCTGTTTTATATGTGTTCTTCTCCTGTACTCCTTACTGTAAAATCAGAGCCTCTTTTAGTCGTGCATTGAACAATGTGACTCCCAGCAGTCATGTGCTTCTCATTATTGCTCAGAAAGAGAAACATGAAGAGAGGAAGCCTTGAGTTTAGTGAAGATTTTGCTGCTGGCAGTGGTAGAGTGTTGGCTTTTGTTCTGTTTCAGGTTTTTCATGTTAGGCTTTTAAGCTGGAGAAAGTGGGAGCAAAAAGTGTCCTGCTACCACTTGGAGTAGTGGCTATGGGAGACTTGTGACAATTCTGGAAAGCTTATTCACAGTCCTGAACTGGCCTTCCGTGAAGTTCTGTGTCCCATACAGACTGATTCTGCAACTTCCCTAGTGCTGTGGAGCAGGTTGTGAGGATAGAGACAAAAACCTGGCATTTGGCCTCAAACTGTAAGGGAAGCTGGTGTGAGCAGTGTGGGCACAGGCTGGATTTGTTCACAGTGCTTCAGAATAGGACTGCAGAAGCATTTATATGGGTTAGAATTTCCTACCCATCAAGCACAATACGTCATGTTTGGATGGACCATATTGCTGTATTCCAGCCCAGAAGTGATGAATGGCTGAATAACAGATTGATTTCCCATCTGCCAGGATGAAGGGAGGTTTCTTGCCTGGTGGAGACAACAGGTAGCATGTTACGCATAACATTATGGCACAAAGCCTTATTGAGCCTGATGTGAGTATTTTCCTGCTACAGGAACAGCTGGCCTGTTTAACATGCCTGCTTCTACAGCAGAGATTTTGGCTGACAGCCCTCCACAGTGCTTCCCAAAATTAAGCCTGTGTGGGTTCTGCTTTAGCCAGGTGCCTGAGTCCATAGAACCAGTGAGGAGTAGTTTTGAAGGAACCAAGGAGAGAGCTGATCTCTGTGGAACTCCAAAGCAAGGGCATTATACCACCAACAAGAGATTTGGACTGGAGCTAAGGCTTCTGGGGTTTCTTATTTATTTTTTGACTGCTCTGCCTCAGGAATTTGTCAAACTGCTGCTTCTGGCTTCATTTATTTCCATTTACAAAACAGCTACAACTGCTTGACCTCAGAAAGATGTAAGGAAATGTCCTACGTGTGAAGCACACTGATCCCTTCTGAGACAGTGGGACCACCTGATGCTAGTCCCTGGCAGTGACAGCTCTGTTCTAACATTCCTCTTGTCCTCCAGGCATTCGCGAGGCCACAGGCCCTGTCATCACCGTGACACAGTTTAACAGATGCCTCCCAAACTCCTGCTTCCCTGGTGTGGCCTGCACTGAGACCGGCACCAGCTTCCGCTGTGGACCCTGTCCCCCAGGTTATTCAGGCAATGGCACCCACTGCACAGACATCAATGAGGTAAAAACCCCAAGTGGGACAGGCTGGAGGGTACAAACCTGACTCACTTGGCTTGGAGTGTTGCAGGCTTGGATTGTGGTTTATAAAGAAAAGTCTTGCAAATCCCCTCAGAGCTGCAGTTCAACAGAAACATCATTTCATGGGAAGAGAGTCTGTATCTCACCCTCCCTTGAGCTCTGTTCCATGGTGGGTTTATATCCAGCTAGGGATTTCTTTCTAAAAGATACATAGGCTCCAACAAAATAAATCTTTTGGTTTGTACCACACAGGAGGGTGAGTTTGGAAGCCCTTTTGGTCTTACAATCTTTTGAGCTAATGGCTGATGAGTTGTTAGAGATAAGATTTATTATGTGTGGAATAGAATCAAAGGCTTCCCAAATAGTCCTTTCTACAATAAATCTTACCACACTACTCTTAATGCTGTACTTCTGCCTTTAAATCAAACCTTGCTGGGCAGATACTGTTTGCTTTTTTTAGGAAGTGTGGTATTCCATCAAGTTTCCTCTCCATGTCTGTGCAAAGCTTCACTCAACCATTAATTTTGTGTATACGTAAGACATAGTTGTGTCGTTCCCAAATCCCAGTCCTATGCTCTGTGAGTAGGCCACCAAGCAACTGCAAGTGTCTTGCAAAACTGTATCACCTTTATAGTGTTTCAGTTTAAAGCCTGCTGAAGAGGGTCAATGAGAGTGATGATAATCTGTCGGTCACAAAACCGTGGGAACCACTCTGTTAATGTGTCTGCCAGTACGGAGCACAAGAAGTCAGTGAAAATAACAAAGTGTTGGAGAAAATGAAGCATTAATAGCAGTTTTGGAAGACAATTGCTTCCCAGGGTAGTAAACAAACAACTGTTCTTGTCTGTCAAAACCAGTGTAAGAAATTATCCAGTTCTCGGAATTCAGAGACTGCCAGGAAGGAAAGTGTGAAGTGAAGCCAGCCCTTTGCCTGGGCAATCGATGTCATCAAAGAAGAATTAGTCCTGAAAGCTGATTTGTTCTACTTGTTTGCACATTACTGGAACTTGGGGGAACACTGGAACTGGGGAAGCTGCATTTTCCACTTGCAAGGAAAGCCAGGAACTTCTGTGCATTTTTGGTGTATTCCTTAAAAAGAAAAGTACAATAGGTGGCTCTCAGCCAGCGAGGCCTGTTTTGAGAGCTGGCTTCACAGCTGGCTCTGAAGGAGAGCTGTGGGCCTGCCTCACAGCTCTGCACCACCTCTCTTGTTTGCAGTGCAATGCAAACCCCTGCTTCCCTAAGGTCCAGTGCATTAACACCAGCCCTGGCTTCCGCTGTGATCCCTGCCCTCCCGGCTTCACCGGCCAAATGGTCGAAGGGGTTGGACTCACCTATGCGAAAGCCAACAAACAGGTAAGGTCCAGAAACGTTTCTGTCTCCCTCAGAAGCCATTAACTCTTTCGCCTCTGTAACTGTAATTCAAAAGTCTTGGAGCCTTCAAAGAAATGGGGGGGACATGCAAGGTGGCTGCATTGTGTTGGTGGAAAGACTGATGCAGTGAGAGGACAGACTTGCCAAGGATGTCCTGGCACATCAGCAGTGAAGCAACCTCCACTCCAAGACCTTACTTCTGCTCAATCTATGCTGGACAGAATGCTATGTCTCTGACACCTCTGGGGCTGTGAAGCCAGCCTGGGGAATCCTTCATGCTAGGACACAAATTGCTCGTGCAGCTACTCCCCCTCTGCTTCTCCAACGGCTGTAGACAGGCTAAAGTAAAAACAACAACAAAACCTTACGGTTTATAAGCAGGAAGGGCATGTGGCTTGTGTTATTTAGAGAGCTGCTAGCTGGTCACAGGATGCAGCCTTTGACCTTCTTGTCCCATTGACCCGCTTCTATCCTTTTACAGTAAGGAGATACTCTGCCAGCTCAGCTCAGAGCTAAGCTATTTTGCCAGGCTAAAATCTCTGGTGACTGTAGAGGGTGAGCAGCTTGCCTGGGGTCAGGAATACTGCTGGGATCTGCCTCCAGTTTGAAGGAAAACTTTGAGCTCTGAGTCCTAGTAATATGTGTCAGGGGCTTTGCTTCTGCATCTAGTGATGCTCTAATTCTGCAGTCTGAATGGGGGATCTGCTCAAGAGTGAAATCTGTTTTGTTCATCCTGGGCAGGTTTGTACTGACATCAATGAATGCGAGACAGGCGCTGCCAGAAACTGTGTCCCCAACTCCATCTGCATCAACACACGGGTCAGTAGTATTGAAAGCCTCATGTGGGTCTCTTCCCCAGGCTCTGGGGCCTCTGTTAGCTGTGGAAATCAGCTGCTGAGGAAGGTTACAGCAAAGGTTTGCCAGGATTCATGTGATTAACTCCCTGTTGCTCTTCCTTGCAGGGATCCTACAAGTGCGGGGCTTGTAAACCTGGCTTTGTTGGGGACCAAGTGAGTGGCTGCAAGAGCCAGTCAGTGAGACGCTGCCCTAACGGAGAGATCAGCCCGTGCCATGAGAAAGCAGAATGCATCGTGGAGCGCGACGGCTCCCTCTCCTGCGCGGTGAGATTCAAACCTCTCTGCGAGCAGCGCCTGCTCATTCCGCCTTCCCTTGCGCTGTGCTTGCTCTGCTGGGTCTGCCACTGCCCTCTCCTGGAGAGCCTTCCCGGCACCGACCTGCTCTCCTTTAACACCTGAGCTGCTGCAGTGTCGCTTCCTGTGCTCCCTGGAGACGTGAACTGCTCCTGGCACCTCAAGTCCACTGTTGTGTGTTTGGCCTTTGGTTTTTGCCTTTGCCTGAATTGCTACAAGTTTGTCAGTCGTGGAACATTACACACAGCTGAGCAGGGAGAAGCACCCTGCAGCTACCTGCAGGAGCCAAGATGCTGCTGCATCTGTCTTTATAATTTCAAGAACAAGCTGAAAGCTTGTATCTGAACTATGTAAAATGCTATTTACGACATAAATGCTTATTCCAGCCAATATTTTTCCTGTAGAGCACTGTGTACCTGGATTTGCAATGTTTCCTGCTGGTTCTCATGTGAAGCCTTCCATTTTGGAGGTGTATGGCTGTCAGAGGACTCACTGCCAGCCCCATTTTGTTCATGTGATGTCTTCCAGTGCCTCGTGGGTTGGGCAGGGAATGGCTACGTGTGTGGGAAGGACACGGACATTGATGGAGTCCCTGATGAGAAGCAACGCTGCTCAGACAAAAAGTGCCGCAAGGTACAATGCAGTTGTCTTGTGTAGCTGATAACAGGATGTCAGAGGAATGCCTGACCAGAACTCACATTCTGATGTGAGACCCTGCTCATCCTTCAGAACTTGGATTCCTAACAAGCTCCATGTTGCTTTCATTGCAGGATAACTGCATGACTGTCCCCAACTCCGGCCAAGAGGATGCAGACAGGGATGGAATTGGAGATGCTTGTGACGATGATGCTGATGGAGATGGGATATTAAATGCTGAGGTTTGAATTCTAATGCTTAAGCTCTGCCATACCTAAATGTACCCAAAGGTCTTGCATAGCAATTGTCTTCATTTCTCTCTCTCTCTCACTTGGCCAAGTGTCTGTGTGACTCCTCAGTAGCACGCTCAGAGCCACACATTCCCCTTCAGCCCATCCCTGTCTCCTGCAGGACAACTGCGTGTACACGCGCAACGCAGACCAGCGCAACATAGACAAGGACAACTTTGGTGACGCCTGTGACAACTGTCGCCAAGTGAAGAACAACGATCAGAAGGACATTGATGGTGATGGGAAGGGAGATGAGTGTGACGATGACATGGATGGAGATGGTAAGAGCAGCAGGAGAGCATCCTTGGAGAGGTGCATATATACTGATCTAAGGCCCAGAAAGCTACGCAGCACACAGCTAGAGAGCCTCAGGGCAAGTGCCAGCCTTCAGAGGCTTGAGATCTACAGGAGCAGAACTAACTTCTGGTAGGATGAAGCACAGCTCAGTTTTTTAGCTGCCAAGTCAAGCCAACATCCTTCACAGTTCACCTCTCGCAGGGTTTAACTATCTCTCATCAGGATGGTGCTAACAACTTTGTATTAGCACTCTTATCGTGCACAATGACATCAAACCTGTGTCAGACTTAGGCAAGAAAGATGATCTCAGGCCAGACAAGAGCACTATTTGGTGATGTAATTTAAATGTAGGAAGAAGTGCGGGAATAACCAGGTTGTTGACAGCTAGCAGCTCAAGGCCGTTTGCATCAGGGCTGTCTTCTGGGGTGAAAAAACATTAAATGACTTTAAAAGCAGTGTGTGCACTGATGCTGCTGTATTTGCACAAAGCCTGCTTTCAAAAGCCAGAAATCACAACTGCCCTGGCCTGAGGCACACATTCTTATTTACAGAGTATTTCTGCATCTAGCAGTGTTTGGGCCTGGCTGCATCCTGCTGGCATGATTTGCTGCTGTAGTAGGCAGATGCAGAGAAGCAGGAAGTGAAGTCATTCAGGTTGCAATTAGATTGTTCCTGTCCTTGAAAAGGCCCCATCTAAACCTTCCAGGTCAAATGGCCAAGATTAACCTCGACTTATTTTCCAGTTACACAGATATGTGCTTTAGAGGGAAAGCCTCTGTCATGGTTTAGGGGACCACAGACAGCTTCAACTTCATCCTCTTGGCCCCTCACTCCTGCACAGATGTGATGCCAGTTTGGAGCCACATTCTTCAGTTCTTTAGCTTCCTCTAAGGAACGCAGTTTGGGACACTTCCTCTCAGGTTCATGTGCAGCAGCATGCTCAGATGTCCAGCATGATGCAGCCTGGAGTGTTTTAAGATCAGTTGCTGCTGATCTCTTCATCCTCCAGAGCTGCCAGGATGTAACTGAAATTGTGTAAAACAGTTGCCTTATTACATGACTTCAACTGTCCTCAATTTCTGCCATCTCTTACATCTAAACGAGATCTTGCTGCATAGAGCCTAATAGGCCTCTTGCCTTGATGGGTCCACTTTGCTTGTTTTACAGGGATCAAAAACCCAGTGGACAACTGTAAAAGAGTTCCTAACCCTGATCAGAAAGATACCGATGGTGATGGAGTAGGAGACATGTGTGACAGTTGCCCCACAGTCAGTAACCCAGACCAGGTAAGGCAGTACTCCCCATTCTGCAGTCCTGTGATGGTGCTGGTATCACCTGCCTGAGGTGCACAAACCTGGGACCTCACCGAGCACCACTTGCAAATCCCACAGTACAAAAGTGCAGCCCCTCGAGGTCAAACATCCTGGTGTGTGGAAGAGGAAGTCAGAGAGGAACCGCTGCACTCTGGCCTCCTCTCTTCCTACCCTCTTCAGCTGTGGTTAGAAACAGCACTGCTTGAATCCATCAGGGCCACATGGAAATCCTGCAGGAGGAACTCTCCCACTGTTGTCAGCTCTGCTTTCAATCGGAACAGCCATGGCACTGAGCTGACCCCTCTCTTTGGTCTCTTTATTGCCTAATCCACCTCTTGATCTACGGAAAGTTTCACTTATTATTGCTTTATTTTACTAGAAAGACACCGACCATGATCTGGTGGGAGATGTCTGCGACACCAACCAGGACAGGTGAGAGCTTGCTGCAAAGCCTGTACTGGGGTTGCATGAAATCTTGGGGATGGAGGGAGGAAAAGGCAATTCCCTGTCAGCCTGGCTTGGCCTTACCTGAGAGAAAGAGGTTAAGGGAGGTGGAGTTCTCTTCACACCCCAAAAGAACATGTCAGTGGAAACATGGCCCATGCTGAGCTGCTCGTCATTACCTACCACCCCAGACTTGTTCGGACACTCCAGAAGGAATATTTCTGCTCTGTTGCTGGTGTAGCTAAGAGGCAAAACTCACCAGCTTGTGCTGTTCTTGTTGAGGACCCCAGCCCCTAGAAAGGTGTCACCTGCTTCTTTTAAAATGGATGAGCTTTACCTGTGATTTTCTCCACCAGCGATGGAGATGGCCACCAAGACTCACGGGATAATTGCCCATCAGTGCCCAACAGCTCCCAGGTGGACACAGACAATGATGGGCTGGGAGATGAATGTGATGATGATGATGATGATGATGGGATTCCAGATGAGAAACCTCCAGGCCCTGACAACTGTCGGCTTGTCCCTAACCCTGGCCAAGAAGACTCTGATGGTAAGGGGCAATGAAGGCACCTAAGCTCTGCTTGGGCCCTTCAGTTCCTGCTGGCTAATGCCTACCAATCTGGTCTCTAGAGACAGACAGTAATTAAGATCTCAGTACTGACTTGGGACAGTCCTATGTCATTTTCAGGTCTCCAAAATCCCTGACATCAGGATCATATCTGGCACAAGGTCTCTTCCAGAAGTGACAACAATTTGAGGTGTCTCTTCTGCTCACAGCATCTCTGCAAGCAAGAGAAGCCTCGGGGTTTCTTTGCAACTGACTTAAAGTGTACCAGTGCTCTGAGCACTTCTTAACCTTGCACATGGCTACCTTAAACTGCACTACTGGAGTAAAACTCAGGTGTAAGGGGTAGGAGAGACTAATGAACGCTTGTTACTCCTTTTCTTCTCTCATGCTCTCAGGTGATGGTGTGGGAAACCTCTGTGAAGATGACTTTGACAGAGACATGGTGATTGACAGGATTGATGTGTGCCCAGAGAACGCAGAGGTGACGCTAACGGACTTCAGGGCTTTCCAGACAGTTGTATTGGACCCGGAGGGCGATGCACAGATTGACCCCAACTGGATTGTCCTCAACCAGGTAGACACTGCCCAGAACAGGCTGTGGGGGGGACAGGACAGGCCTGTACCAAACTGCATGCAGTTTTCCTTAGAAGACTCTGCAGGCTTCACATCCTAATCCTGGAGCCTCACTCCAGGGGTATCTTTCCTCTGAGCACTGAACCGGGGTCAAGTTGGTACATTTGAAACTGTTCTAATGAGTTCTAATTCCTTTTTTTCAGGGCATGGAAATTGTCCAGACCATGAACAGTGATCCCGGCCTGGCCGTAGGTAAGGCTCTTCCTTTTGTGCTATTGGGAAAGTTACCACTCAGTAACTGCCTGCTCCTAGTGCAGCTTTACAAGTACCTAATGCTTCATCCACCTCCTGGGGAAATACTTTCTGCAGTAGCAGAAGCTTCAGCTTAGCAAAATCCACCTCTCCCATCTGGATCTGGACTCAAATGGATCTAGGTTTTGTCTTAGAACACAGAATCTTTGTCTTCTTACCAATTCCAGGTTACACGGCATTCAATGGAGTGGACTTTGAGGGCACATTCCATGTCAACACTGCCACAGATGACGACTATGCTGGTTTCATATTTGGCTACCAGGACAGTTCCAGCTTTTATGTGGTCATGTGGAAGCAGATGGAACAGACATACTGGCAGGCAAACCCCTTCCGAGCAGTAGCAGAACCTGGAATTCAACTGAAGGTAAAGCAGCCATTGAAGAAGAATTCCTTAGTGGATTTGTGGCCTTTTTCTTAGCTGTGCTGCTTGGACACACGGAGCTCCAGGCAAACAGTTCTTTATCCCCACATCTTACCAGTCTCTTCTCGGTCTCAGGCAGTGAAGTCTAAAACAGGCCCAGGGGAGTATCTCCGCAATTCCCTGTGGCACACAGGAGACACCACAGACCAGGTCAAGCTGCTGTGGAAGGACCCTCGCAACTCCGGCTGGAAGGATAAGACCTCCTACCGCTGGTTCCTGCAACACCGGCCCCAGGTCGGATACATCAGGTGGGGGTTTACAACTTCCTCTGCACGCCTGAGGAGCACTTTAGCATACAGAAGCAGCATCTCTAGCGCAGTGCGGAGGGAAAGAGGAGGGAGCGTCCGATTGAGGAACAGTTCCTATGTGGGTGCCTCGGTCTCATGTTTGTGTCCTGCATGTGCTCGTTCTCTCCTAGAGCTCGTTTCTATGAAGGACCTGAAGTGGTAGCAGACACTGGAGTTGTCCTTGACACAACCATGCGAGGAGGCCGCCTGGGAGTCTTCTGCTTCTCCCAAGAGAACATCATTTGGTCAAACCTGCGTTACCGCTGCAACGGTGAGTTTCAATGAGCAAGTACAGGAACTTCTGCCATTTCACTCTCAGGACACTCATTTGCTCTGGGATAACCTGCCCCTACGCCTGCAGCAGGAGGGACCACAGCACCCGAGCCTATTTTTCACTCCTGGTTCTACTTCTAATCTGTATTTGCTTTAATCTCCTCCTCCTCAGACACCATCCCAGAAGACTATGAAACATTCCGAGTTCAGCAAGACTAAGCCCTGATGCCAGATGTGTCCAGCAGCCTTGCTTTCAGCCCCTGCTCAGCTGCCCCACTATCGCTCCTGTAGCCCCTGTGAGGAACTGTAAGTAACGTACCACTGCGGCATCATCCAGCATCTCTCCTACCACAGCAGCTGTCTTACATGCTCCAAACCCTGCTGGCACGGCCATCATGTAGACAGCGAGTGTGAACAGAGCCTGAGCTGCTGTAAACACGGGCTCTCTACACACGGTGGATGTGCTGAGAAGCTGCTTGCTGTAGCTGGAATTGAGTCAGTCTCGTGTGGATGATTCCCAGGGATATTTTCCCTACTCAAAGGCTCTCGAGTGTGAGTGTTTGTTTTCCTTTTCAAGCAATCCCAGCACTAGTCTGAAAAGGA
This sequence comes from Psittacus erithacus, assembly GCA_009867235.2. Lineage (NCBI taxonomy): Eukaryota > Metazoa > Chordata > Aves > Psittaciformes > Psittacidae > Psittacus > Psittacus erithacus. The sequence goes on from WYDI02030650.1 coordinate 49,030, forward strand.
CACAGGGAGCAGCTCATGTACAAGTTGCTCACAAAACATTAAAAAAAGCACTTTAAGGAGAGTGTCTTTGTTCTGGAATGTTGGATAATAAATACCTGGAATATTGGATAATAAATACCTGGAATGTTGGATAATAAATACTAGACTTGTTTGTCATGTGCATGTTGCCTTTTCCTCCTCTGAAACTATTCTGATCCAGATGTGTAAGAGAGCCCCTCAGCAGCTGAGCTGTCAGTTGTTAGTACAAATGCCCAGGGCCATGTTCTCCTGCGAGAGCCTCCCCCTGCTCAGACTGTCCTGCCTGGGTCTTGTGAGTGAGGGTTAGCTTTAAATAAAAGCTTTAGGAGGGATCTGTCGTACAGCAGCAGGCCGAGACTCCCACAGCTGAACAGCCAAGACTAGGGAATGCTGCAGCCGTTGGTGTCGTGGGTGCTTGTTTGAGCTGGAAATAGCAGACACAGGGCTTCCCAAGCTGCTAACCGGGGAAGGCTTCCAGCCTGCACTAGTGTTATCCCCAGTATCCACTGGGTAAGCAGCAGCAGCATTCCAGGCTGCCTCAAGAGCCAGTAAAAGCACATCAGGTAAGGGGTTCACGTTAGTTACACTGTGGAACACTCAGCAGTGCAGTTCTTCAAGCTCGGTACAAGTTCTACTCTAGAGCAAGGCTGTAGTATCCATGCTGTACACTGGCTATGCTGCTCCCCTTACACGTTCCCAAACGAGCAGGGTGTGAACACACCTTCCACCTCCTCAAAAGGGCTCTCAGATCGGAAGGGACATTGTATAAGCTTCTAAGAAACCGATTCCCAAGTGGATGTGGCCAGAGATGGTTCCAAGCCACGAGCAGGAATGGACAACCCTTCACTGACACTGGTCCCAGCAGCGTCCCGTGCACTCGCTCCAGTTACGCTTCACACAAAGCACAGGTTCTCCAGCAGCCCCGTCCCTCAATGCAGAGGAACCTTCCCACAGACAAACACAAACCAGGGCCCAAAGCAGATTCATTCCACTCCAGAGCGATGCAGCCGCTGCCCAAGTGCAGGGACTTGGTCCTTCTGACCCAGCCGCCTTTGTAACGTCCTGCCCTGGTCATGGCGCCTCTGCTCATCTCCATGAGCCACCCAAGGCAGGTGCTCCTGTGGCAAATGCTACACCCAGGTAAAGCCCACGTCTGGGACAAGCGCATCCGGGCAGGCTGAGCACTTACACTCAAACCTCCTGCGACTCAGACCCTCCTCACCCCACGCAGCCCTAAAGCTACGCAGCAGCCCAGAGCCGAGACCTCAGTGAAGCTGAGACCGTCACCACACAGGCCCCAGGAGACACCAGTGCTCAGGATGCTTCTGGAGACAGTTCCAAGCTCAAGACTTGTCACACCCCCTGCATCCTTCCAAGCAGTCGCAGTTTCCCCACACGCAGCTGGGTTTCAGCACTGCCAGAAGCCAGGGGACCACCAGCACTCGATTCTACCACTCCTTTCAAAACATGAGCACTGCAATACCACCGTTTCAACCCTGAGAACCAGCAGCCAAGGAGCAACCAACCCACAAATGAAGCTAAGAAAAAGCTGAGCAGCCAGAGACAAAACCAGTTGAACTTTTATTACATTTCATTTACAAATAATGCAAAGATACAAAGACAAAAGCCTTCACACAAAAAAAGGGATCAAAAAGGATGTACATTGAGTTGAGCTGCTTTTTCACATCATGTCTCGGTTCGCAAACACTTAAAGCCAACTTCAGTTTCCACTTCACCTAGAGAAAAACACAATACATAGAACTTTCCTGCCACAGGGACAAGCGCTGCAGCGTTCCTGTGCCGCCCATGCTGCGGCTGAGGACTGCACCTATCAGTGAGAGAAGCCACAGCTCATCGGCTCAGGAAATGCTCAGCATTTGTCCTGTCTCTGAAACGCACCAACCGGCTCTGCCAAGCTCCACGAACTGCACGTGTCTGGGTTTTAGCTGCCAGTCTGGGAGAGGAGCTGCCGGAGCAGCTCTGTAGGGCTTCAACATCAAACTCACCCTCTGTGAGCACGGACATGTTTAATTCCCACTGCTCCAGGGAATCCTCCCACCCTGGGGCTCCGGCACTGCCAGGGGCACCTCCAGGGTCTAATCCCTCCCCAGGATAAAACCTCCAGATCTCCTCTCTCTGTTAAGAGCTCACTGAAGCACCATGCTTGCATCACTGCGCTGGATGCTGCTGACCCAACACCTGGCGCTATCTCTCTTCACTCAGTTCTCTTCTGACTGTGCCGATGCTCATGTCAGGAATACTCAGGACTGTCTGGGATGCAGGGAGGAAAGGAAGGTTGGTTTAAGCAAGCCCGGTGCCCTCATGATGTTTCACCCCATACATATTGTCATCTTCTATATTCACCCGTTGTGCGAGGCCAGAAGCTTCCCCCGTGTGTCCTCCCTACATTTAATGCCTTAGAAATCCCAAACTGAGCCAAGCTTGATCTTTCCCTGCCAAACGGGGGCTTGTGCCACTGCTCACAAGTGATGCCATTTGGGCACTGCTCACTCTTCCCAACAAACAGCACAGACTCCGTGGCATTAAGATCGCCCTTTGTACGACAGGATTCAACTCAGTTACTGCGAGTTCAAGCCTGTGAAATTCCAGATGGGAATACGGAAAGTGCCACTGCTCCTATTGCAGAAACGCAGCCCTAGGGGGGATGCACGAACAGGGACCTTTCACCCCTCCTCTTCTAAACCATGGCAGCAAAAAGCTGGACTGAGCAAGCCCTCGGTGTGGTACAATCACCGCGGAGCAGAACCACGGGAGAGCCATGGCCGGGAGCTGCCTCCCCGGGACACCCCTTTGGAGTTAGCTCTTTAGGGGATCCAGCTCCGTGTCCCAGACTTGCCCTGCGCACACAGAGCTCACCCAGGCCTCACAAACACAAAGCTCTTCCATCAGCTGAACCTCACCCAGCGCTCCCCTTCCCTGTTACACAGCCATAGCGGAAGCGTGGCGAGATGGAAAAGCTCCTATAGCACATGGAAGGGAAGAGCCACCAGGGGGATGAACCCACACAGGCCTTGGACTGATCTCCCTGTCCTCAGGGGAGCGGTAAACCCAGCTCTGAGCCCCCCCAGCCAGCCAGTGGCTCTGCTCTGGGAAAGCCCGGCCAGGCCGGGAGGGTTCCCAGCTCCACAGTGGGAAAAGTGGGATCCCAAAGGGCTCCATTCAGGACCAGAGCCCTGGGAGCCTCCACAGCCTCCTGCTCCCAAGACTTCTCCAGCACAAGCACCAACCGCTGCAGCTCTGCCTCATCCCGAGCCAGGCGGGAGCTGAGCATCACCTCCTCTCATTGTGAAGTGTTCGTACAAGGCTCAAATCCAGCTGTCACCGGAGGAACGTGAATTCCAAGACAAGAGTGGGAGGGCTGAGGGCGGCTGCTGCATCCTCAGTTCTGGTTATCCCAATGGATTTATTGAAGGATTCCCTAAAGTCTAAGGAAGGCGGGAGGCGAGATGAGGGTAAGATCGGAGCCACCCCAAGCTCCTGGGGTTCAGACATCAAGCAGAAGCAGGCTCTAACGCTGTGAGACAGCAACCGTTCAACAGCCGCTGGTCCCAGCACAGCTTCACCTGCCCCATCCAGCACACACCGGGTTCAAACACTGCGAGACAAAGATCTGAGCCACCATGCATCCAAACCCAACAGTTTTAAGACCGACAAAAGCTGCGTGAACACGGCTGTGCCACTGCGCTCAGAGCCAGGGCGCGTTCGCCCATGTTCCCTTCGTTAACCTGGATTAAGCTGCTCCTGGGAGGTTTCTGCCTCTAAAAGTTGCTCAGGGTTTCTGCTGCAGGTAAAGCAAAGCTCAAGCTCAGGTGCAGACTAACGCAAATGCTGCCACTGTTATTAAAACACAACTCCGTGAGGAGGAGGAACCCTTACACCAGCTCAAAACACCGTCCCTTTGCACACAGGCTGATGGGAAAGGGGTGACTCCTGCTCCCATTGACCAGATCAATGGCTCAGCTTCCTATTTGCACCTTTGAGCTCAAGCAAATGAGACTGGAACCAGCAACAACTTGAACACCAACACGGCCACACTTCAGAACAAGCCACATTAATGTGCGCCTGTAGATCCCGGCTTCCTGAAACCTGGAGAGAGGATGGCAGGAAAACGTGACTGACCCTTTGTTGTGCCCCCCCCAGGGCTCCCATGACTACTGGCATTAGATTGTCGCTCCTGCCTGTGCACACCAGCAGCCACCACAGGGAAACGCTGCAAAGGCAGATGACATGAAGGACGTGCCTCCTGCCACGTGGGTTTTCTGTCCCAAACTGCATCACCTTAAAGCTGGACCAAGGAGCGAACCGAAATGCAATCAACAGAACAAGGCCCTCATACCCAGCAAACACCAACACCGACCACCGCGAGCCTCCAGCAAGCAGGTAACATACAGCGGATACTCAACACACAGCACGTGCTCCATGCTCCTGTCAATACTTAAGGGCAATATGTGAAGTGAAAAGAACCAGGATAAAGCAAACCAAACGCGGTTTAGACATTTCCCTGTCTATTTAGTTACAAGGCGAGACAGCCTGGAAGCAAGAGGTCAAGCTGGTTTTGAGGAGACAGCCAGGGTATGGATGAGTAGGAAAAAGCTGCCACAATGGCACCACCTCCTCCAGCCTCCCCCCCCCATGTGGACCTTCAGCCCACACTGATGTGCAAAGCACCTCACCACCACCCTGCTCCCAAAAACGCCTTCAAAACTGAGCAGCGACGGAGCTGTGGCTGCTCCAGGGATACAAACCACCGGGGACAACCGGGAGCCCCAGGCTGGGGACACTTCCCTGCCTCGCTGGCCAGGCTGCATGGGCATCTGCAAAGAAAAAGGGGGCAGGCCCCTGCTCTTGCTCTGTTCCCTTTGGTCTTGTTACCTGTGCTCAGACAGAACTGAAAGCCTGGAGCAGCTCCGGAGCAGTGGGATCTACAGAACATCAGCGCTGCCCAGCTCAGGCAACACCAGAACCACAGAATCATGGAAGAGTTTGAGTTTAGAACCTGTGAGAAGAGACCTGCAGGGCTGGGCCAAGGACAACCCTCTTGAGGGTCTCCAGAACTCAGGGCATGGACGGACGGGTGGGGAGGCTCAGATGCAGGCCTTGAGCCTCGCCATGCAGTTACCAGCATCGCCTCATCACCCAAGTCTCAAATCACTTCTCAGCCCTTGCTACGCGGAGTTGCTCCACCACACAGCTGCCTTTTCTTGCTGTACACATCCTCCACGCTATGGAGCTGCTTCCCTTGATGCTTTCTACAACGCAGTCAAGCCACTGAAGAAAACAGTCAACGTTATTTTACCCCTTTAGGCCTTTATTTTGATAAAATTGGTCAAGCCCACATAAGGCGAGATACACCACAGTCAAAACCACCCCCCGCCCCCCCCAGTAAAATAAATAACACAAATGAGTACGTAATGTAGTGTTTTGGTTTGCAGTATAGAAATTCCACACAATGATTCTGTTTAAAAAGGTAAAAATGATTTATAATACACAGTTAGAATGTCATGGTGCCCGCATAGAAAACCGACATGCAATCCATGCCTATACTGCGCCGTAGAAATAAGATGCAACTAAAAATACAAAGAACAGGAACAACTACAAATTGATTCTGTCTTTTTTTAAAGGGCTTTTGTGGGGTTTTTTTACAAAGGACACAGAACAAACGCTACCTGCGCTTTCACATTGCCATCACAGTGACGGGGGGGCCACTTTGCAGAGGAATAAACGCTGTTGGAATCCCGAAATTCTGACGGGATGGGAGCTTCCCGCTTCCTTCATGCACAGAGGGGGTTTCCAGGGGCAGCATCGTGCTCATAGCGGGATGGACCTCCAGCCTCGAGAGGTGCTTCTGCAGAAATCCAAGCTTTTTAACAAACAAGCACAGTCCAGAGCTTGGTTTTTGAGGGAAGTTTAAAGGATTCTCTAAGTTTTGGGATGCTGATTTTAGGCAGACTCGGAGGGCAGCTCCTTCTCTAGCTGCAGGTTCACCCACGAGCACCGTTCCGGCTTCACCCCCGGGCCTCAGGCACACTTCTTTTTATTTAAAGAAACAAAACTCAATTCAATTCAAAATAAGGTCATAAAACGCACAAAGAATGAACAATTTCTTCTTTCTGGAAAGCTTTTCCCCTCTTGAGAAGGAAACCCCCACCTCTGTGTGCAGGGGCTGCTGGGCCGGCGCTCGCTGCCATGCAGGAGCCGTAGCGAGGCGGCGCCAAGCACAGCACAACAGTTATGCACAAGGACAGAGCCCCCTGCAAGCAGCACAAGCTCGGCTTTCCACTTGGGAATCACAGTATTTGATGCACTGAAGGTTTATTCCTGTTATTTCCCCATTGTATTGGCAAATGCAACAGTCTAGCTTGGGAGCTTTGTAATATATATTTCTATCTATAGCTATAAAAACACGTGTTGGGAGGGGGCAGGGTCCACTCAGCAGGTAAGTTTGGACAGTAACCCTTTGAGACACCAGACAGCTTCAACATCGCTTAACTCAGGAAGTTATAAATACTACTCCTTTTTATATATATCTATTTCTTTTTTGCTAAGTGATCTTTCTGTTCCTGCTCTCCTCTGTCCTGGGACGGGAATGGGCAGCCGCTCCCCACGGCTCCACCTGCACAATGAACATGGAACCAAAGCTATTGACTTTTCCAAATCAAATCAGATTACTTGTTCCAAAAGCACTGGGATCCACTCCACGCTTCCACAGCCACGAGGTGCCACAGCCTCATAGATCAGGTTTGCTTTAAAACCAGCCTCATGTGTACACACATTGAAAAACTGACATTTTAATGAGAGGGAGAGAAAATCTCCCCTCCAAGTGCAGCTCCTCCACGATGCCATCTGGAACCTGGCTTTTGGGGAGGCAAAACCCAAGAGGTGTTGAAGTAACTGCACCGGTTCTCAAAGGGTTGGTCCTAGGAGCAGCCTGCGCCTGCTCTGAGGTGGAGCACGCTTCCCACGGCTCAGCCCATCCCGCTCCCAGCGCCTTTCGCCCTGCGCGCAGGAACACAACCTGGATTTCTCTCAACTCCATGGTCCCTAATTTTGACAGTTGCATCCAGACGTGTTATTTTTTAAATTAAGGCCATTTTAAAGGTCTACTTACAAGTCTAATAAACAAGATCTCTTATGTACACGCGTAGTTTACAAACCAATGAGAAGGTAGCATTTAGCAACAGCTCCCTGTAAAAGTCTCCAGTGAGGAATCTCGTCTCCTACTTGGATGCTTCATTCTGAAGTGACTCAGGGTTTCAAAATAAACACACAAACAGATCACGAACGAGAATTTCCATGCAGGAGAGTCATGGGAACGCGAGTGCGACACAGGAACGCCGCCGAGGAGTGACAGGAACTGCGGGAAGCGGATCCAACTCACACTGCACTTTTGGCTGTTCCACAGCCCAGGGCTCCGAGCCACCCGTGCCCCAGTTATGGTGGTCTTTTAGGGGATCCTCCTGTTCAAAGCTACCTTTTTGTTTCTCCTCCTTAAGAAAGCAGACACCAGGAGTTAACATGTACTACTGGGCTTAAATCCTGACATAACAACCCCAAACATCTTCAACAGAGATGCAGGAAAACCTTCCAGTCGGGGGGAAGGAACAGAAGAGACACACGCAAGGAAAGGGCTTGCAAGAAAAAAACCATCTATTTTTTAGTGCAAATGGTCAGCTCATGGCATGGACATGAGCAAACACGCGCCCAGGTTAGACCCCGACTGCGCCTCTGCTCAGAGCCTTTGCCTGGCGCTCAGGACAGGGTCCCAGCTGTTTCTGGAAGCACACAGAAACCCAATATAACTCATCAGGAGCAGCCCAGCTCCTCCGCAGACCTTCACCACTGCTCACTGCCAACAGCAAGGAGACCCCTGCTCGAGGGGAAGGGGACAGGTGGGATTGCTGAGGGGACGGGTCTTGCTTACAAGAAAGAACGGACACGGCTTTGGACCAGAAACCAAATCCAGCTGCTGCAGACCCCGAGCGGGTGCGGAACTACCACGTCAGGGGGGAACTAAGAACCCACAGCTCGTCTGGAGAGGGAAACTCATCTGTCCCTTCTCTTTGGGGGGTATGTAACCCAAGTTGCTGAGGGTGCTGGCCCCCACCTGTGCGGGAGAGCCATGCTCTAGCAGGTATCCCCTCACCTCATGGCCAGGCTGTTAGATGCCACGTGAGCTTTAATTTGTTAGTTAGACTCAAAGCAACACTAATCCCTCACTTCTGTCAAGAGGAGGGCCCTGTGCCTACAGATTCTGGCACTGCACAGGTCGCACTGTAACCAAGCCAATGCTTTCACGGGCCCCTGGCAATCAGTGTTGAGCCTACTGGACCCCTCATGAGTCTTTAAAGGTGTTTTTCAAATTGGGAACAAGAGCTGGGGCTCACCATCAATTCACCCCCACCACCAAGGTAACACCCCTGCTGCAGCGTCCAGGGCTGGGTCGGGGTTGGGGTTTTTACTCTGTCGTGACGCTGCAGCCCAGAGGATGAACAAGGACTAACAGAAATAATCTGTTATGAATTCAAGAGACTCTCCACCTGCTCGAGGATACAGCACTGCGGAGCAAGCCAGTTCTTCCCCAGGGTGAGAGAAGGAATAGCGAGGTTCCTGCCATCCTGTTTTGACTATACAAAAGGAAAACATCCAGACTTGCCGTGGGCTTCCTTACTTCTGCTCAACACCTGTTTAAAATTCCAGTTAGTTAAAAATACCTATATATATAATATATATAATATATTTCTGGAATAAAAACACAGAAAGATGGACTGTACAAGGATGCTGTAGAGTGCTTCAGTTGGCTGTATGTAGTTTAGCTACTTTCCTAATATCCAAACACTTAAATAAAACAAAATAAAACAAAAAGATCATAAATAATGGTAACAGAATAAGTAATGAATAAGAATAAAAAATAAACCATAAGAAATAGTCATGATTTGAGCCAGGCATTGCTACAGAAATGCCCTTCCTGTTGCCCAGGAATCTCTCACAAAGTAACATTAGGAACATGCTCTGCAAGTTAGTCTCCTAGATTCTTTTAGCTGCTTTAAAAAGTTCTGATCCTTCCTCCATGCTAATCAAGTAATGAATTATAGTACTTTTGTGTGTGCTCAGAAATGCTCCTTATATATGCATACATATATATAAATATATATATTACATATATATTAAAAAAAAGCTTTGAAAATAGTGTTGACAGTTGCCTCTTGAGTGGCAAACGGCCACGGGGCTGCCAGGCTTGCTCCTGCTCAGGGCATGAGGAGAGGAGGAGGGTGACAGCCAGGGACCAACCTGCACCTGCGGGCGCCCTGGCCACGAGGGGAGAAGCATTTCACTCAACCTAGCAGGTGGCACAAAGCAGAGCCAAACCCCCTGGCAGCTCCCCTGGCCCCTCGCAGAGGGTGGCAACACAGGATCAGTGTGGGGAGAGGGAGGGGGCACACAGCGGCGCTTCTCCCCCTCCCAACAGCTTGGTACGTTAGAAGGAATCGCTTTACCCTTGGCTCTGAGCCTTCCTCGCCTGCCCCCAACTGCCCCTTTTCTAGTGCAAAGGATAAATGGACAACGTAACGCTGGAGCTTCGGTGGGGGAAAGGGGGGGGCTCTGGAGAGGAAACTGCTGATGGGAACTCCTTACTCATTCACAGCAATGAGCGGGTAAGGGGTGAAATACGGCGCGACAGGGAGTAGGGGTCTGCAGCGCTGCAAGCTTAGAACGACAAGCTTTACTCATTGTACATGTTGTACAGGACAGAGCTGCTGCTCTCAGCAGCTCCTGTTCCCACATGACTGACCCGCTGGCCTCTCCAGTTCGGCTGGGCTCCAGGAACAAGCGTCATTCCCACGCTCCTGGTGTCCGCGCTTCACAGCCGGTCCATCCTGAACGTGTCCTCTGTGGCGGGGTCGGTGAGGACCATGTCTGGGTCGTTCAGCATGTGCAGTCCATCCAAGGTTAAAGGGTCAATTTTGAGTTCATCCAGAGGGAACTGGGAATCCGTGTCAAAGCTGACGTCTCCCACTCCTGCCAACGAGCTGGTCAGTTCTTTTGATAAGCTGGGAGGGGATTCTCCTGTCACTGCAGGGAAGAGGAAGAGGAAGGCGTTAGTAGGACTCAGCAAATAGACACTGGCCAGGCAGAGGAGTCATAAAGCAGCTTGCAGCAATTCTGGAGTAATTTCTCAAACTTAAGGCTGCAGTTATGACCAGAAACTGCTCTCCTCACTGCCAGCCAGAAGAAGCACAGATTGGTCAGAGCAGCTCAGAACCCTTGTAACTACTTAACACAAAGCCAAATCCCTGTACATGTATTTGGGGGCCACAACATGGTGTCACTAGAGTCTCTTTCCTCCCCCTTAGGTTTAAGAGGAATAACCTTAACTGACATGATTCTAACCAGCAAGAGGCTGCAGTCTGGGCTGCAGTGCAGTTTTCTCAGTGGGCTGTGCAGAAACTGCTTCCAAACGTCCAACGGTGACCAGATCCGCTCCCATATGTGCCATTTACAAACCCTCGGCTGGGGCGCGGCCAGAGCAGCACAGGGAGAAGTTTGGCTTCTCCAGCTTCTCCCTCACTGTGGTGGAGCAGCCAGTAAATTCAGAGGCAGGGAATGTCTGTAGGGCAACAACCCCTGATTGCAGGGATCAAACATGAGCCACCTGGCACTCGGGGAATAGCCAGACTGGTAACACAACGTGAAACAACCTTCAAAGGCACCAACACCCTTTTGCTTTCTTGGCTTGAAGCAAGAAGAGAAGCACCAACACTGGGTGGTTTAGATGTCAGTAACGCTGTGATTTCCTTGCCTGTAAGAATGATGTTGGGGATGTTTCCATGGCTGGAGTAATTGAGCTGCTGCGAGTCCTGCAGGCTGCCGTGGCTGCCGGTGAGCCCCATCATAGCTGCTTGGGAGTAGTTGAGGGTGGAGCAGGGGCTGTACAGGCTGTTGGAACTAATGGCGTTTTCGATCATATTAAACTGTTCAAGCTGAAGACCAAGGCACAAGGGAATTATTACTTGTAACCAGCAAGAAATACAACAAAACAACATACAAAGCTCAAGAAAGGGAAATAACATCGAAAGAGGCAGGCAAACAAATTCATCTTTAGGTTTCTTTCATCAAAATATGGTCTATTGTCACTGAACTTTCCAGAGTAGTTTACTGGCAAATTCAGAGAGCAGGCGAATGAGAAGAGGGTAGATGCAAAACCAAAACCATTGCTTTTGATATCAGAAGAACAAAAGAAAAGGTAGCTTGAAAACAAAGGAAAAACACCAGAATTCATGCTCCTAACTCAGGTACCTGCCCATCAAGTGCTGCCTCTCAGAGGCCAACTTGTTTCTTCCTGCTAATAGATTTCAGAGTTGAATGAATCAAGGCACTGGTCAACCAAATGACTGGAGGCATCAGGCTGTGCGCTCGGTTTTGGCACCAGGCACGAGCTGTTTGCCAAATTCAGAAGTAAATATTGTTACCACCTACAAGTGAATCCTTTCCAAATGCAACTCTGGCCAAAACCGTGGCTTTTTTTCAGGCTTATGTCCATTATTTTTAATCCAATAAACTCAGCAGAACACCCTTAAAAAACATCTGCTACAATGGTGAAGAGGGATGAGGAGGAGGAAAGAGTGTGGGGAGGAAAAGAAGACAACAGAAGGAAAGAAATCCCTGAGTATTGCAAACTAAAAGGAACAGAAGTAAAACTCTATGGCCAAAATGTGATCTCACAGAAAAGGATCAGAAGTTGATCTATATTTCTGTATTTATTTTAAGCTGAAAGTGGCCGAAATACAGCTGAAAATCCGAGATGAATTTGCTCACCTGGTGGGATAGGGCATTAGCCTGCCTAGCTGTCATCTGCTGATCATAATAGGAGTCACCAAATACACTCCCCAGAATGGAAGAATGCTGAAAACAAAACAGAGTCTTTATGGTGTAAAACTCTCACAAACAGGCGTCCCCATGGCGTGGCTCAAGCCGTCCAACCGGTTCTGCTCCAAGTCAGTCAGCAGCACCCTGTGTTGTTAGAACCACCACTGCCCAGCAGCCCTGGAACAGTCAGAGATGCCCTCTGACACGCAAACCCTTCCGTGTTACACTTGGTAAAGCACAAAGATACAGTCAAGGAAACCAAACAAACTTCCCCACGGAGTACACAGAACACAGAAAACTTCGGGTTTATGGAAACAGACGAGTGCGCCAACACGAGGAATTAAAAACATCACTCTAACGTCAGCTTTTGTGCGGATTTCTGGCTTTTTGGGTGCAAGACAAACCCCACACAGAATTCAAGTGCATGCTGGAACGCAGCGTGACGCCAAGCTGCTCCCCAGCTCGCTGCCTCTTCAGCAGCCTCATGTTCACAGCTTCACCAAGGAGACAACGTGCCAAACCTGACCAGTCACTTGAAAGTCACTGCACTCCAGCTGCAGTCAGAGAAGTGAAGGAAAAAGCCCACTGAAGGATGTTGTCAGCAGCTGGAAGGCAGGGATCTTGGGAGGAATCCCTCAGCATTGCTAATTTGACTGTCCCCTCTAGCACTGTGAGCATCTACCAGTTAACTCTCCATCACAGAATCCCAGCCTGGCTTGGGTTGGAAGGGACTTTAAAGCTCATCCAGTCCCAATCCCCTGCCATGGGGACACCTTCCACTAGAGCAGATTGCTCTAAGCCCCTGTGTCCAACCTGGCCTTGAACACTGTCAGGGATGGGGCAGCCACAGCTTCTCTGGGCACCCTGTGCCAGTGCCTCAGCACCCTCACAGGGAAGAGCTTCTGCCTTAGATCTATCCTGAACTTCCCTTGTTTCAGGTTAAACTCATCAGCCCTTGTCCTATCGCTACAATCCCTGATGAAGGTCGCTCTCCAGCATCCTTGTAGGCCCCAATCATGAAAATAGCCCTTCTTTCTTAGAGCTTACTGACAAAGAGCATCTATAAAAGGTAGTGTCTAAAAAAGACTATTTGCATGGAGAGTTTGTATCTATCTTGAAAAAACAAAATCAACCCCTTGCACAGCATCTTCCACCTGCTTTATCTACATGGAAAGAGAAAGGCTCCAAACTTTCTCCTTAAAAACCTAAGCAGCCTAGAAAATTAAGCAAAAGCCTAGGAAATATCAAACAGCCAGACCAGCCACCACAGTTAAAGCTGAATGCAGCCAAAGCTACCCAAAACCCCACTGGACAGCGTCCACAACAGTGGACATGTAAATTTGAGCCCACATCCCACCTGAAACCTCCTCCCTCCTCCATCAGCAGCGTGTCTCAGTGCAGTGGATTTGCAGGTTGCATGCAAGGAAGAAGATGGAGTAAAACCCTCTTGAATTGTTCACAACCTTCTTGTGACTCGCAGGAAAGGAGCACACCTTCTTTCAAAGCAAACCAACCCACCAGAAGAGGGGAAACATGAGCCTTACAGACCTCCATGGTGCTGCAGTTCCTAGTTAGCCACTGGCAAAGCCAGAAACAGCAGCACACAACTGCCTCCCAAGTCTCCATCAGAGCTCACTGGCAGCTTCTCAGTAAGAAAAGCTTTAACTATGAGAAGCCAGCTCATCCTTAAGCTTGGTTAAAGCCAAGAATAGGGTTTTATGGACAAAAATAAGCTTTTGATTGCCTTTCCTGTGCATTTGTCATCTCTCACAGCTGTGAGCATGGAACAACGGTGTCTTTTCAGCTTTACACCCCACTCTGTGCCCTCCTTAGAAGCAGGTAAAAATAGAAAGTGGTTCTAACTGGGACCAGTCTTCCAGTTTACCACCTGGTCCTCAAAGCTGTGGTGGCTGCTCTATCCCTTGTGTGAGACAGGGCTACCAGGAAGTTACAAACATCACAAAAGCCACGCTAGACCTCAGGAGAGAAAATGCAAAGCACTACTTACATTAACAAAACACAGAACCACACTTTTCCTTAAACCACATCGAACCACAGAGTGGTTTGTGTTAGAAAGAACCTTAAAGCTCATCCACTTCCAACCCCCTGCCACGGGCAGGGACACCTTCCACTAGAGCAGCTTGCTCCAAGCCCCTGTGTCCAACCTGGCCTTGAACACTGCCAGGGATGGGGCAGTCACAGCTTCCTTGCTGTGATCAGCTGTTCAAACTCTGCATCTGCTACATGTGCTCCTGCCTTCCAAAGAAAATGGAGTCAGAACCTGGGGCAACGTCAAGATGAGCATGAGCCAAGCTGAACTCTGAAAACCATCCCTATCCCACGTGGCAGATGTGGCTCCAGAGCTGTGTCTTGCTTTATAACGAATTCCTAACCAATGTGTGCTTCAGGATGTCATGTATGCAACATGAACCAAAGCCAGTCTGGACCAGCACTAGAAACACAGCTCTGTTCAAGAGCTCCAAAGAAGATCAAGGTTTTTTATTTCTCCCTGCACTCCACTGAGCACCATCCCCAAACTAAAAAGTCTGAAAAATAATAAACAGGAGACCAAAATCTCTTTGTGCAAGTCCACGTTAGCAACTCCTACCAAAACATTCAAACTGGTTCACTCCCCAGCTCTGAAGTACACTGGGTATTACATCTGCAAGCACTAAACCTCCCAGAGGAAATCAACTGGAAATGTCATTACTTCAACACTTCGGAGTCCTGGAATAATTTATCGACAACCCTGTGAAAAACATCTTGCTGCCACCAGCTCCTTCAGACACGCTGGGTGAGGTCTGTTTTGTCAACAGTACATCTTCTTGGGTTAATGATGTGGTGACTGCAAGGGAAAGAAACAAACCCCAAATCGCAAACCCCCTATTAATCTAAAAATACATACCATAATATCCAGAATGCAGCCATTCTACTAAACAAAGCAGATTCCAGCTAATTGGAACAGTCTGCTAGGTGTTAGAGAGGAGCAACGTAGCAATAAACAAGGCATTGTCAATGGAAAGCCATGCAAACACAGAGCTGGGAGCTACAAGCAGAGCTTTTCAATCCATGTTTGAACAGGGAGCCCTTAGAGAACTCACACACATGGGGGACACAAGAGCCAATCCATCTGGAGATGTGGAGAAATGGGAAATTCACTTGTGGTGAATGAACCAGAGGGGAGAAGAAAATCAAACTACACGCTGCTGGTTTCAGAGACTGTCACTCATCTCACTGAGAGGCTCAGAATGGTTTCACCTGGAGTTAATCCAGGCAGAGGAGCAAGTGGGGGATGCCCACCCAGTCACACCTCCTTCAATCCACTCTCATCAGCCAGGGCCACACTGTTCCACAACGGGCACGTTCTGTGGCTGCAACCACTCTGCCTCTCCTCTACGGATCATCCTACAGCCGATGGATCCTGCTGTCTGGGAGCTGTCCCCACCACCTCAACCAACCCAAATTTTTCTCCAGAACTGGCTTTTTAGTTCCCCCGTTGCTTCTCTCCAAGCTTCATGTTTGCAACAACCACCAGAGGCAGCTCTTGGGTCACTAATGGAGGCATCGCTTTTAATTTAGCAAACATGAAGAACTGTGTGGTTGCTTTGAAAAGGCCAATACTAAAGTAAGTGGTATTGATAAACCCTCTTCCTTTCACTAAGAGTTACCATGTCCTGCTGAAAACAGCTCCTAAGCAGGAGTTGCCAGGATAAATTAAGAGTCACTGTGTGCCCCACTGGGGAGTGTTGGCTGCGCTTTGGCCTGACCAGCGGCAACAAGTTTGTGGACAAAACCAAGAATATTTTATTGAGAAGCCAAGGGGGGAAGAAAATCAACACAAAACTCAACAGTGGGGACACTGCTTAAGAACCTGCAGCAGGAGTGGCAACAGCTCTGCTCTATGGGACAGCCTCGAGGGGCGAGTTTGCTTGTTTCCTCTGGGGCATACCCAGAACAGCAGAACTCACAGAAGCAGCAGAAGAGAGAGAAGTCAAGAAGCAATTCAGTAGGGGTTAAGAAATCCAGACTGTCCTGGCACTCGGCTCTACTGCTGAGCTTACCAGTGACCTCTCTCTGGCTAATGGCAAGGAGAGACAAAGCTTCTGCTTTGGAACTATGAAGGGCCAGCACTCATTTAGACAGGATCCTCCCTGCAGCCTTAACCATTAAATGATGAAACAGAAAATGTATTTTCAGACTGTTGTGATGCTCTGAAAGAACTTCCTGCACCTTCTTCCTACAGGTGGGATCTAGCAAAAGGGCAGCCCTATGGAGCTGCTGGAGCAGCATCAGCTTATTTCTGTGCTGAAATGCCCTCACTCCCTCACACTGGGGCACCCACAAAGACTTGCTCAACTGCCTTGCTGCTGGCAGGTAAAAATTCCCCTTCCACACACCCCAAGCTATGACTTGCATATAGGACACATGGATGTAGAAGAATATATGTTCAGAGGGGGAAAAACCAGCCAGCATGCAAGAGAGCGTGCTCAGAACCCATTCCTTGCAAGCCACAACACACAGCTGCTAATTTTAAGAGCATTTTCTCCAGTGATTTCTTTCAAAGTGTATGTTCCCATGTGAAAAAAAAGGTCCTGATGGAAACACATTTGGCCACACAAGGGATACTCGGTGCCACAGGAGTTTCCCTGCTGCAGGAAGCACTTATATTTCCTTATATCTCCCCCCTCCTTGTCTATAAGCACTACCTGGTACTGCTGACTGAAGGGCTCTATCTGGAAGTTCTGTCCACCCAACAGAAAGAATCAAGTTTAACAGAGTTCAAATCGTAGCTTTGATCAATCAAAAGGCAATTCACCAGCTATTGAAAAACTCTGAACTGAATGAAACTGCAAACAAGATGAGACACTGGTAATGCATGAGGCACACACAGGTACAGTGAGGCAACTATGGGTCAGTAATGGAGAGACTCAACTCAACAAACACAAGAAGCAAGGCCTGTGGAAGCACAGAGTCCCTTACTTGAGGGGAGCTGCCAGGAGAGAAGCCTTGATTGGAGACAGGAGAGGTGGGAGACTGGTTGGCTGGGGATCCAGCATTACTGCGGTACTGCTGGAGTGAAGCCTACAGAACAACATAGAATTAAAGACCATGGGATTGATGGAAGCTTGGAAAATTAACAATTTTTGGTGTATACAGCTCGAGGAAGTTGGGAGAAACCATCCTCTGGAGGAGTTCTTGGCTATGTGTGAAGATGGGATTACTGTGAGCGATGCAGAGGCAGGGTACCAGCATGGCAGGGCCTGGCTGGAGCAGGGAGTGCTGCTGCATGAGAAGAACTGATGGAATATTTCCTCCCTGGTCTCAGTTATCTTTAATTTTTAAAAAATTCCAATCTGGGCAGCCAATTTTGGGAAATCTAGGGAAAAGAAGCCTTGAAAGCTGGGAATAACTCAAAAACTGTCATTTACTCTCCAATTCCATCTGCCATAACCATGCATCCCTGACCTGTGCTTAGATCTTGGGAAGCCCTTCTCCTATTCATCTGCCTGCTCTCAAAGAGCCTCATCAAGATGGAAGTTACATCCATGCAGACTGGAATCCTCAAAGCTGCCTTTTATCCCAGGACAAGGAACAGACATTGTCTGCGAATCCCCACTCCATTCAGCAGCTTTGTATTAGTGACATTTACATTGTTCTCTGTCATTCTGAGAACACATCTGCAAAGGTTTACTTTTTTGCGGGTCATAAAGAACCCAGGTTTGAACAAATTAATCCTCTTCATGGCATTTAAATAGGAAGTTGCAGTAATTAAAGAGTGAGTGTAGCTCTTCTCATCATACCTCCTTCAGAAATTAACAGATGATTGAGAAGAACCTGCAATCCAGCAGCTGTAAGCAAAGGAGTACTTTAACCACGAGAACACTGTACTACTGATGCGTCCCCTTACCAAATTCTGTGAAGCTCATGAAAATACGTCTGAACCTTTCTGATGCGTGTTGCTACTCACACACTTTAAGCAGTGAGTAACCGAACTACAGCAAAAGGAACTTCAATATCACTCCACAAAAACTGCACTGAAGTTGTCAGCAAGACCATAGCACAGCTTCAACAGCTTTCTGGATAGGCTAGCTTCAAACTTCAGTTTATTTATGAATTATTTCAGTTGCTTGGAAAGATAAGCACAGCACCCTAAAAGTTAAGGGCATAAAGAAGTTTAGGATGAGGAAAGCAACACAGAAAGCAAAGGATGAAAATCAGAATCATCTCTAGCTACGTATTAGAATCAAAGCACAGGGGCACATTCTGAGCGGGCTGGTATCCTTTCCACTGCTGGATTCATCCTTCCCTCTTCCCCTTCCAGTCCTGAAAGGAAAGCAGCTTCATTCAAGAACCACTTATCAGCACTCAGCCACAAATGAAATCCCCGATCAAGTGCTAGATCAATAGACAATGATTTCTTCTCATCCTCAAACCAGTTACTGTCACTATGACACCGGCAGGAGGACACAATAGGTCAGACCACTGAGATCCTACCTAGTGGGGCAGAATGAGCAGAGAACAAGCTGTGAAACCCTTCCCTTGCTCCCCTGGTCTCTGCAGTTTGGATTTGCAGGTGCTGAGGCAGAACATTTCGTAACAGACCATGTTAAAACAAGCAAGAAATGTGCCCGTAAATCCCTGGGGGGTGTACGTACACACTCCAGCTCTCCTGAGCATCTGAAGGCAGGCATATACCCGGGTTTTGGATAATAATGTATGCTCTAAAATTCCTTAAAATTAAAGAGTTCTAAACATTGAAAATAGAGAAAATACCTGGTTCTCTCCAACTCCAGAAAAATGCTGGTTAGCTTTTCGCTTTCTTTACTCTTAGCTCTAACTCTTTCACCCTACTGCACATTGTGGAGCCTACAAGGTGCTGGGGGCACATTGCATTTAACACCCTGGAAAGTATCAATGCAGCAGCAGCAGGAAGGTATGAAATCAATGCTGATATATTTTATCTGGTCTAATCAAACATGGACATCATTTTATGAACACCTGGCCACCTTAAGCACACATTAAGCACCCGAGTTTTCCTCTGTAAAACATTTAAATGTGGATTCAACCAAATCCATTCTAAGTCTACTTCATTCTCTGCCTCAAAGGACAGTTATGGAAGGGTCTGCCCAGCTGGATCTCTGGCTCTAGGCTGTACACCACTGGGTTTTCCAGATGAAAGCTGTGTTGGATGAAGTGCTCAGGGATGCAGCCAAGCTTACCGAGTTGATGTCTATTCCCATGGACGGCTGGGTCTGGCTACCCGGAGGTGACTGTGGGATGGTAGAAGGTACCGTGACAGAGAGCGGGGGGAGCTGTGCTCCTCGCTGTAAGCCAGAGGTCTGCATTAAAGGAGTGTTCTGAGGCAGGGTACTTGCCACCTGCGTCTGCTGCTGTTGCTGGGAAGTTGTCTGGGTAAAAAATGGATATGGAGGAAGCTGCTGCTCCAGAGACAATGCATCCATAGCCACGGCCTTGAAAAGAAGAACCAAAGTCATCCACGCTGACACATAATTCCCTTTCACTTTCAAGCACATCAACTTTCACTCTAAGAGAAACGCACTAAATCAATCTCATCTTGCATTTAAAAAATGTTAGCTAAAGGTTCAGAAACATGTATCAAAAGACTTCAGATCACCTCCAGTGTACAATAAACAAATTCAATCAGGCTCAAAGCCCAGCTGAATGTCCAGGTCAGAAACTGATAATCTCATCAGTCACAGAGTCACACTCAGGAAATCAGTTTCAAAAGCCATGTGAGCTTCACTCACGAATGAGAGAAACGTCTTTCAAAATCTCACCACTAACTTCGGGACAGCCACATTTAAGAGTCCCAAGAGATGTTTTTTGCCATAGTTCTTGAAAGCAAAAGTAAAATCTGTCCCCTCTCCAAACCTCCCCCTTTTAAAGGCTCTGAATTAATGAACACAGAAGAAAACAACAGAACAAGAAGGAGGAAGTTCCAGCCTTAGAGCCAGCTTCCCCTGGGTACAGTAACACAATCAACCTGTGCCTGGAAACATGGAATTCCCCAAGTAAGTTCCTACCTGAGTAATGGGTGACAGAGGGGACAGTGTAGGAGACATCTGCTGCGACTGCGGCCGCCGGGAGTCGGCGCTCAGGGAGAGGGGGCTGACAGCGGCCGGGCGGTGCTGCGGGGCCGGAGCCGGTGGCGACATTCCTGCCAGGAAGGGAGAGGAACAGAGCAATGGTTTATTGACACCTGCGTGGAGGTAATCCCGAACCGATGAGAAGGGAACAGCCTGAGCAGACAACAGCTCAATGCAAAGCGCTGGATGCGCCTCAGCCAATCGGGCTGGAACACATTAGCGGGTTGCAATTGATTTTGTCAGGCTGAAGAGCATCGGGATGAGAGGAAGATCCCTGTGGTTTACCCTGTACCCAAACCAGTCACTGTTGTTCAGGTTCATGCACAGACACTGGTTTGAAATGACAACAGACAGAGCAGCTTCAGCGGTTTACAGAATCCATCGGGACTCCTCTCCCACGCCTCCCTGGCTGAAGGCACTGATCCTAGGAAAAGCACCCTCTGCTCTATTTGTAAGGGCTCCAACTTCAGGAAGAAGGTAACAGATCACATAACAAGACTAATTAGAGGGCACTTGAGAGGTTCTAAAAGCAAACACCTATTTAATGGAAAAAGCAGCAGAAAAACTGGTTACACAGGAAGTACTCCATCCTCAGCGCACAGGAAGGCAGGAAATATCCTTCACACCCCAAAGAGCCACAACCTGGCAGGGGGTAGGGATCAACAACTCAAGTGGTGTAACAAATTCAAGACCAAAATGTGGAAGTTTTGAAACCTCCTCTCTCTTCTGCCTCACCCTGAAGGAACTGAGAGACCCTGGAAAGGGATTTCAGGCCAATCTAGCGAGTGAGCAGCTCCTCTGGAGCTGCCAGGAAGCAGGAATTCACAAGAGCCTGTGAGCTCCCAGGCACTTGGCAAACATTCTGGGCTTCCAGGCAGGCTGCCAGGGAGCCAGGAAGCCCAGGCTGCCAAGGAGCCAGCAGGCAAACTGGCTCGAGCAGCGTGGATCCGGCAGGCTGCCTCCCTGCCATGTTTCCAAACCCAACCTGGCCCCACAGAACATGGCAGTGAACTGACAAGCTCAAAGGCATAAACGTGCTCCCAAAGGTCTTGGTAACATCACAGGAGTTTGGTTCCCCACCTCCTCTTGGGGCAGGTCTGGGCAATGCACCCGGCTCCTGCAAAAGGTCCCAAAGCCTTTGTGTTCTCTGCTAAAGAGACAGAAGATAAGAGAGGTGAGGAAGGTTTGAAAAAATCAGCTTTAGAAGCCCCAAACACTGACTATGCCAATGATTAAACTATGGGATGGTCTCCAAAGAGGCACAGGAAAATCATCAATGAGTGGAGCTTTTTCATTTGTTATGTCTTTGATAGATGTGGCAATGTTTTCAAGGAAATTATACACTTTGCAGGTTGGGTCTGAACCATTTACTCTGCTAATTCTGGGCATGGCAAAACATTCAGCAACCCAGCCAGGCCTGACTCCATGCAAGCAGCTTGTTTCTTTTGACACACACTATAGCTCTGCCTGAGTGTCTCTTTTGAGCCCAGAACACTTGGTAAAGGATGGTTGGAGCTGCTGTCTGGCTCCGTACTCAAACAGTTAAACCACCCTCTTGCTTCATTCTCAAGTACAACTGTTCAGTCAGAACCTGATGAGAATTATTTCCTCTTCCCAACGTATGAGAGGGTTTATAAGTGGGTAAGGGAATCCTGCCTAACACAGGAAATCCACTTGTATTTTTGGATACAACACCTCATTTCTAATCTAGGAATGATGCAACTGCCACTAACAATAACAATCCACAACCCTCAAGATCCAGTGAAATTCTTTAGGAAATCACAATCCCCAGTGGAAGCTATTTGCATGTAAAGTCCTGAAATTATCAGGAGATGAGGCTGAACTTTACAGTTTTCAGTTTTAACACAGAGGCTCTTCATGGAGAGCTGTGAGAGGTTAAGGGGTACACTTGGCATTACTTCCCAAAGCCCCCCTGTATTATGCAGCCTGAACATTCAGGGTGTTTTCCAAACTTAAGCAGTCAAGCTTACAAAAACTAGCACACCTTATAAAGGCTTTACGTTACTCCTGATTGCTCAGACAGGAAACTGGAGTCAACCGAAGCCAGCAATGCTCTCTCGAAAAGAATCCTCACATGAGGATGAAAACAAAGGTCTACTCAAGATACTGCCATAAGATGAAGGTTGCTGGGGTTAAGGACAGTGAATTACAAGCAAGGCTGCTTTGGGTTCTAGTCTCTCTTCTAAGTCTTATACATAAAACAGACAAAACCCAAACAAAAAAGCAGGCTTGGGCACCAAGAACATGAGAAAAATCAAAGGTAATTTGTAAGTCACATAATCAAAATACAGCTTTTGCACTAACCTTAGAGCAGCTCCCAGTGCCTAAAGGAGCTATAAGAAACCTGGAGAGGGGCTTTGGAGAAGGGATGTAGGGAAAGGCCAGGGGGAATGGCTTTAACCTGCCAGAGGGGAGACTGAGATGAGCTCTTAGGCAGAAGCTCTTCCCTGGGAGGGTGCT
>WYDI02030652.1:0-38168 GCA_009867235.2 Psittacus erithacus
GTTTCCTCAGCAGCTCCTTATCCATCCAAGGAGGTCTCCTGGCCCTCCTGCTGCACTTCCTTCTAGCTGGGACGCAATACTCCTGAGCTTGTAGTAGGAGATCCTTGAATATCAACCAACAGTCCTGGACCCCCCTGCCTTCTAGGGCTATATCCCATGGAACCTTACTAAGCAGGTTCTTGAAGAGGCCAAAGTCTGTTCCTTGTCTGCTCCTTGCCCACCATCACACAGTTCATGTTTTTCATTTAAAGAATGCTTAAAGAAGTACAAAATACAGGCTGACAAGGAAAGGTACTAGAAAGTTTTGAAATATTTTCAAATTCATAAAATAATTATATTACTTAATACTCTGTGCCTCAGTTTTCCCACATATAGAAGATTTTATTGTTAAAAGACATTTACTTACCAAGAAAGAGTACTCTAAGGCAAATGAATATTTTAAAAATATTTGCAGAAGGTAAAGAAAATTGTGATTTGAAAGACAAATTAAAATAAAAGGGGAAATGGGAAACATACAGGGAAGGAATTGAAGGTTGTCTCTACATAACAGGACAGGGGCTGGCAATGTAGGATATACACAAATCTTGGATCCTCAAACTTCTATTCTTCATTCTGCTCTTCAATAAAACCCACACAGATGGAGTGCACCTATAGTGAGAATGAGCACTTTAATTTCCCTCTTGGTTTCATGTTGATCAAATCAATTCTATAAGAAATCTAGCATCCAGCTCCCAAGAAAAGAGAAAATGTGCTTCTCAAAGTTCCCAGGAGTTAAAGCGATGATCCAAATCACAGAAAAAGAATATAAAAAAAAAAGCCCTGAGAAAGAAGCAATGAGAAATGAACTCAGACATAAACCAAGATAGATTTTCCCAGTTCAGAGACTATGAGGACTTGACAGGTTGTCTTCATGCCTCAGCCACTACTAGTCTGCTAACCCCTGAACATACACTTGGGTTTGCAGCTGAAAAAGCATAAATTATTTTCTAAATATTAATTCATTTACATTTCACAGTCTACCAATAGGATTTAACCAGTACATTCTGCACAAGAACTTGCATGGCTGACTACCCCCAGTCACACCTCGCTGCTAATGCTTAAGTGATGAGGCAAGGCACCTTGAATTGGAAGTCTTAATCTGTTTTGGATCCAACTTACTGTCCAGAACATACGTTAAATTTCTGCAAAAGATGAGGAACAGAAATCAAAAAAATGAAGCACATTTTCAAGGTACCTGCTGCTGCATCTGAAAGCAGCTTTGCTTGGAAATCAAGTCTGAGACAGTTCCACCACTTTGCATTTCAGTATCTTTCAGTGCAAGACCTTTTTTACTCACATCAACTAACTGAGCTTTTAAACAACACTTCGGATTGTATCATTGATGCGGTTTCATGCCCAGATACATTCAGACAGAATGTACACCAGGTTAACTGATTTTTTGAGGTTATATAAATCACCACAGAGCGAAGCCACTATTCAGTGATCCTGTGCTAGCTTAGCTTGCTTGGCCCAGTAATAATGAAAGGAAGAAAGGATTTTTCACAAGGAATTTGGAGCATTTTGTCATTATAGCCAACCAACATGACCAGGAAGAGAGCACTGATGCAACCTGTGGGTCTAGTTCTCATTCCCCCGCTGGGAGGGCATGAAAAGGTTGCTGGGGCCATAGGCTCCACCCCTCTGGGAGAGGGAAAGGAGAATGTGCAGGACCAGATCCTGTCCATGAGGTCTGGTATCCTGCCTTCAGCATCGCCCAGAGCTTCAGGATTTGGGGAAAAACCAACCAAACAAAAACTACTCCCCTGCTTCCCCTTTCCAGCACCGGTGGCCTGTCGCGCTGTAAGTAAGGAAGCAGCTCGTCCCATTACCCACAGCCAACCTTTCAAGCAGATGAGGACAGGACAAGCATAAACTCCAGCAAAAATCCTACCTCCAAGCTTGCTCTTCAGGCCAAAACCAGAAAATAGGGCAGGATGGGCATGATTTGCTTAAGGAGACACAGAAAGGACCCTCCTGGCTGGAAATGAGGGCAGCTGAGTGTGCTGTGGGGGGAAGATGGCAGCCCGGGGGAGGTTAGTGCACGGAGGCTTAATGTGTTTTTCCACCGCACTTCAACAGGGTGCCCCAGGTATTGATTACTGCCCTCCACAAAAGCAAGTCATCAGAGGGGGATTTTCTTCCTCCCTCTCACAGTCACCCTCAACACTAAAGCAGCAGCTGAGGGGCCTTCTCATGGAGAAGGCACAGCAGGAATAATCCCGCAAGGTCAGGAGGAGAGGGCAGAGGTTGAAGGGCAGGGAAGGTCAGCACTATGCAGGCACGATGGCTAGCTGCTGGAGTAGGCAGAAGGTCTGCTTCTGGGTCCTCCAAGCCCTCCTGCCAGAAACTTAAGATGCACTTTGGGAGACCCAGGGACAGGGCTCATGGTAACCTGGAGGAATGGGCAGCTGACGGCGGCGTCTGTCCAGGGAGGAGGGGAGCAGAGGGCTCCCTGCTTCACACCAGCTAATGTGACAGTGTTCTGCTTGCAGCAGCGCAGCCTCCATGTGCTTGTGGTTTCTTGTGCAAGGAGAAGCTGTGCTCGGAGAGGAGATGCCAGCTGAAGCAGTGCATGGGAAGTGAAACCACTGCCAAGATGTTTTGCTTGCTGCAACATGTGTGCACCTTTTCCAGTACGCATGAAAGAAACATTGCAAAAACACAGCACAGTTGTACGAGGCTATCAGAAGTCCTCAGCTGCGTGCTCTGCTCCACCACAGACCTACTCAGTTTAATTCCTCTTTCACACACAGTCACAAGTCAGAGTGGATCTTCTGCAGTGATGGAGTTGCACCCCTATACAACAGTCACAAGAGACAACAGGCCCACCACATGATTCCAGGTTTTGGTATTGCTGTTGCTGTAATGGGGATAAAGACCACCACATATGTCTTCCTGGGCTGAAGTGGGCGTATGTGGTGGCACTCCTTCAGGCCTGCTGTGACACTGAGAAGGTGCTGGTGAAGGCTAGGGGATGGAGGGGTTCATAATACCCCATACACATACCAAGGCCTCAGACAGGAATCACCTACATATTCCTTTCAATTCCAGTCTGATTATGTGAGTTTTCACAGGCCAAACACATACTAGGTTCATTCTCCCTCTTCCATGCCATCTACTCCTTCCACCAGGCCCGTCGTTTGGCCTCGTCGTACACCCTGTCATGCAGTCTGCTTTCTACAATTGCATGAGACTTTGGCCATGGTGAGACTCTAGGCTTCCTAGCAGCTCCTATACAAGCTCCTACATTGCTAGCAACTGAGCAAAAGACAGTGAAGGCAGGCAGCATTTTACCTGAAAGCTATGTCTGATCAGCCCAGGAGGAGAGGCCAGGCAGACGGGAACACAGGCTTCTCATATCAGATTATGGCAGTACCCTGCTTCCAGCAAAAGTCAGCTCTTTCAGAAGAAAGCAAATGCTAGTGTACCTAGGCAGTTGTAAAGTGGGAGTAGACAGAAATATTCCTCTCTTTCATTCCTTGACAGGGCAGCCACGGATACACTGCTACACTGAGAAATTTTCTGCCATAAATTCGAGCCTCCTTTTTTCTCATCTGATCTCATTTATCTCACCACGGTTTCTGGCTAGCAGCAGGGAAAGAATTTAATTCAGATATGATGTTGGGATCTGGAAGCAAGGTTTCTTAGAACACAGGGATGTTTGGTTTTGTGTGTGTTTTGATTTAACCCATTATTATGCTACTTGATCCCAGTTAAAAATCTGAATACATACCTGATTGTCCCAAAAGAGCTCTGAATCTGTTGTTTCATCTTTTGCAGAAAGGGAAACAGAAACCAAATAACAACAAGGAGAAGGGAATAGAAAAGGAAATTTACAGAAGACCTTTCCAAGGGCAGCTGCTAAATTTCACAAGAATGTGCTATCCGCAGCTTTGGAATATCACCTCTCCACTTAAGATATTACAGGTCCTGGTTATGAAAGTGCTGATTTCCAGGATGCAAAGTTGGCACACTCCCAATACAGCCAAACACACTGTGATTTTTCCTTATCATTTTTATCATCCAGAGAGAAAGAACTTCTGGTTTTTTCCTGACATTAACCCTTTGCCTCTGATGAGGAAGTCCAAAGAAGCAAGTTGGCTGCACAGCACTTGGAGGCTGCACAAGGTGAAAGAAGAAAACATGAAGCACTACCTTTTCCTCCAAATGCACACAGGCACTGCTTATTTTGGGCATAAGTGGCTTAGGATTTGAAGATATCTGCTGGCATGTATTTAATTGCCATGCTTTTTAATTACTTCTCCACATGATGGATGAGTTTTTTGTCAAAATGAGGTTACAGTGTTTTACCTTTTCCTCCCATGGTGGGACTATTTGCTCTGTCAATTTGTGTAGCTTATAAAAATATATACACATCCTCTGAGCTGGGACCTGGCATCATAAAGCAAAGCCAATTTCAGCTCCATCCTCTTGGCAGTTAGTGAAAGCTGGGAGTCTTTGGGTGCAGGCTGTGATGGTGCACAGAGTACCCTCTGCCATGATGGGAAGAATCACTGCAGGCACCTCTCCCCAGCCACAGGGGACATGTGGCAACTTCACCTTGAAAGGATACGAGGTAATGACATGCCACACCAGGACCCATCTCCCCATCCTTGCATAGTCACCCCACATGGAGGGTAAGAGGGATGCTGGGCTCATCTCTCCTATGCAACTGCAGGGAGAGGTAGGGGTTCTGGCCCTCTGCTCTTTGGCAGCACCATGAGACAAGCCTACCACCCTTGTCATTTTTGTCATTCCAGCTACACCCTGTGGAGTAGCCCTGGATGTGTACCCAAAGCTGGGCTTCTTGACCTCCTCTTTCTTTTCAGGTCTCCTCATCCTCTGCACAAATAACTCCATTCTTTTAACAGCGGTTCACATAAAACTAAGAATTTCAAGAGAGGGAGGACACTGTTGATATGTACCCAGCCCAAAATGTATATGCCAGGCTCAAGAGCCTTAAGCCAGCTGACCCGGGCAGGGTGGAGAGGGAAGGAGTGCTATGCCAATGCACTGCACAAATTTGATTTGAGAGAAAAAAACCTTTAATGTGATAACACACACAGAGCACAGCCTCCCATTTCCACACAACCAATGTCTCTGCCCAGCTTTGATCAGTGCCCTTGTTGGAATGTGCAAGGTTCAGTGTATGGTCAGACTTTAGTCACTCAGCCCTGGAAGAAAAGGGAAAATCAGACACATCCATTTGCTGCTTTCCTCAGTCTGAACTAGACAACCATTTACAGCCTTCCCCAAAGATGGTCTGCTCTCTTGTCCCTGACTTTGCTGCAAATTCCAGCATTATCATTACCTCCATTACAACCTCCTGAGTCTGATCTGTTGCCCTCTGAAGCCTGGTACTGGCTAAGAATGCACCAAACAGCACTGAGTGAGGGTTATACACCAGAGACCTAAAACTCAAGCCCCTTAAAGCCAGGACTACTGCAGTAACAATATTGCTTGCTCAGAGCCCTAACCTCTATGGCTCCACAGTATCAATATGGCGAAGACATTCAACAAAAAAGTGGGACTTTGGTAAAGTATCTCCTTTCCTTGCCAAGCACTAATCTCAGTCCCTTTGGAAGGCTCTCCCTGGAGTCCACAGTCATATCCTGATGTGCGGGGCATTCCACAGAGGGAGCTCTCTGTGGCTGCATCCCAGTCAGGGAATTAAAGCTTGGAGAGGTCAGAAACTCCAATCACACCAAATGAAGCCATTGCAGGCATCCTAAATTATTAATGTCTTTAAATACTAAGTGCACTCACGAAACAATTCAGCCTGCAGCACACAGGCTGTGCATCAACAGGGTCCCAAAGGAGTTGCAGAAAAAATTTCACTAAGGATTGTGAAGTAGAAATTCTGTTTGTACTGACATATTTGTCTCTCCCATGGACAGAGGATACAAATGGTCACAAATCACTGCATTTGTAAGCACATCAACTCTTCTCTTGCTGTTTCAGTCATTCTTCATTCCTGGGACAGACACAGCCGTCCAAACAAACAGCTCCATTTTATTCACATCTAAGAAGGCAATCAAGCAACCCTGGGGAAGGCAGTCACTTTTCAGTTATATGGCAAGAGCATCATACCTCCACATCTACAATCTGACTTCAGTCCGATTCTGTCAGTGCAATTCATTAACATAGCTCTGCTATGCACACTTTGATATTTATCTTTAACCACATCCCTTTAAAACTAACCTTACTGACAGCTTACTTCTGTAAGCTTCCATTTTGCCATACATTTAGTTTTATCCCCCTATGACTGTGGTGGCTCCTACCTCTGGCTCATCACCATTGGCACAACTGGCCTGCAGACAACAACTCTGACTTGTATGCTGTGTTAACAGTTTACTGGTTTCATGCAGTTATAATTTTGTTTCAAGAGGAACTGATGCTGATTTTTGCTTCTGTTTCAACATTTGGCAGAAGCATGAAATTTCCCTTCCCTGTAGGAAACAGGAAGAGTTTTAACTTCATCTATTTAGGATGTACATGCACAAACAACACACTCAAAGTGCAAACTCTGCCTGTTTATCTCCTCCACACCTCAGTTTTTCTGTTCTCTTTCTTTGCTCTTCTGGGAATATATTTCTTTCACTTCTGCTCATCTCCCTCCCACACCCATAGGCATGCACTGATTTATTATTGCTAGGTCACTTGTGATTACAGGTCTGGATATGCTCGTTTATTGCAGGGGTGTCCCTGGCTTGATAGGCTGTTTGCTGTTATGTTATTACAGTGCTTAAGCCTCATTCTTCCAGTTTGCTCTCTTTTACACACACACACAAACCACCACAACATATTTATTTTGGAATGGCAAAAGCAAAAACTGACTTGGGCTTTGCAAACAATTTGAAAGGGAGTAAGGGAAATTATGGGGCCTGGAAATGCCAGCCTCCCTGCCCTGCCTGGCTTTGCTGAGTGTGTGCCATTTTTCTGTGGTTCTGGAATATAAAGCTTCAAGTGCCACAAAAGCTGCATGTCTGTTTGCTTTGCTTGGCTTCAGAAGCCCAGGCACAGCATATTCATCTGGGAAGCTGCTAGCTGGGGCTGGGGAAAACGACTGGTCCCTTTTGGCTATACAGACACTGCCAATAGCTGTTACAAGTAAGATTTGGCTCCCTAGAGCAACAGGCAACAAACTGGAAGAATTGAAAACCTCTAAAAACTATAATTGATATATTTACACTTATCAAATATAACAGCAACCCCACCCCCCAAGACATGTTTCAGGCCCCTTCCAAAAAGAGGAGGGTTTCAAAAACAAACCTATACCTATCCTCGCAGCAGGCAGAATTTCCGCTTTATTTTGAAAAGTCCCGTGTGCACCCCCACTGCATTCCTCCTCTTCCCACCCCATCAAAAAACCAAAAAAAGGCAAACTTCTGGGCATAGCTTAAAAGCCACAAAACTTCCTCCATGTGTGTATTCTCCAGCTCCACTGCAGATATTTGGAGTTACATAAAACTGGACAGTTAGTGATTCTGGCAGCTGAGAAATTACAAAGTTCAGGGGCTGAGGAGGGTGTGGGCCAAGATGAAGTTTTCCAGAGCACTGTACCAGATAGATCCGAGGGAAAACGCTTCTCTCTTGAGGCTCAGGAAATGGAGTTAGAAGCTCTGAACCTGAAACAGACTTCAGGGAATGTTCTCCATTCCCAGTTCCCTGTGAACACGGGTATTGGCCGTGCTGGTTATCAAGGATGGTTTGGACCTTAAAAAGCAATGAATGTGTCGTCCCATATGCAGTGATGCAATGCTTTCACAGTGACATGGCAGAGACTGACATGCTCCAATTACCCATTAGTCAGAGCTGTGTGAGCTCCCCTATGAACCAGCAGTTTCCATTTCCATCTGGATGGTTGATGCGTAAGGATGAGATCAAAGTGCATCATGTAATAAACTGCACTAGCTACCAAACTTGCTCCAAGTCAGCACATTCACACTAGAAGGTGGTTTTGTGTTAGAACATCTGTTTACTGGGACAATGCTAAATTTAACTGTTACATTTAAAATTATGTCTGAAAGCAGCTAACTCCTAAGATCAGGACTTAAAATTATCTAGGTAGAAACAGTCACCCTTCTTACCTATTCTGAGCACCCAACAATATGTAGTTAGCACATGTTGCAAGATGTTGGAATTTTTCAGTGTAAGTCCCAGCTGGGCTTTAAAACATCCTGGCTAGTTGAGCTTCATTTCCTAGCTCTGGTCAGGGTTTAAAAACATGCTTTCAATTGCGACTAGCTGTGATCACACTAAGGACAAAGTAGCCTTTAGCCATGTGTTAGTTAACAAATACTGGAATATTGTATACAGTCTTACTGCATGCAGTGCAAGAAAGACATTGGCAATCTGAAGTGAAGTCCAGTGGAAAGACCCTAAAATGGTTAGGGGTAGGAGCAGGTAGCATATGAAGAGAGGCTGGGAGAACATAAATTCTTCAGCCTAGAGAATGCTAAGGCAGGAGACTTTGTACAAGAAGACAGAATACTTGTATTTGATTATTTTAATGAAAATGCTGATAAAGAAGCCAAATTTAGACAATTTACAGAAGACTATTTGTCCACGAGGATCTGTAACAACTCACTGCACATGAGCGAAAACTGGCCATTTGATTTTTGATTCTCACCACTATCTGAAATGGAAACAGTCCCCAATGACCTACAGAGGAGACACTACGTATCACAGTACAAACTACTACAAGCAACTGATACACTTAGTATTGTAGTAAGGATGGAAATTTGTTTTAAAGACTGAATTTTATGCATCGCTTCATCAGTTCTCAATGAAATAGGCAGGGCAAGGTTGACTCTATTTACCTATTTATTTTGAACACACAAAAGACAAACTTTTGTAACTCAGTACGGAATCAGTCATCTAACTAAATAAAGTAACTGCTTATGTGCTATGTGGTCTTCGTCAAGTCACTCAAAAGCTTACCACTTGAGATTATGGTTCTGCAGCAGTCTAAATTAAACTAACAGTTGGCTTATGTGGTCCAGCTCTGGCTATGCACTCCCATTTTTCCCTTACTCCCAACACATTGCTCATTACACGATTCACCAAGCTGTTTCCCCAATCTAGGTCACCTAACAATAAGCAACATACCTTTTATACAAACCAGGATCACAGTAATAGCTAAAGCTATCGGTAAGAAATAAAATGTAACTCCACTTTCTATTTTATTTTAGATAGCTGCAACTTTCTTCAGGTTTGGGGGTCCTTTTTGGTTTGTTCTCTTTTATTTTTTTGAGATGGGAAAGTTTTGGAAAATTCAATAAAGTGCTTATTCTCATATGCAAAATATAATGTCAACATGCTTTTTCTGTACTGTCAGCTCACATTCCTCAGGAAAAAGATGAAGTGAAAATTAATGAAATCCAGTGAATGCTTGCTGGAAAATGTTTGCTTTATAATGAAAACACAGGCATGCCTTGACAACACTTAGAATAGGAGGCAGAAAGCATTTCAGAGACTTTTTGTATCTTAAAGAACATTATGCAATTTGTCACTTAGATGCCATTAAGCTACATTAAAAAAAAAAAAAAAGACCAGACATACCAAATAACGATTATGAAAATGACCCTTTCTTCCCCCTGTAGTACAACCTATAGGATCCAGGGTTCTGACCCCAGTAAGACCCTCAGCCTGGCAAGCAACTCTGGGACATGAGATTGCAAGCTCCAGCTGCCCCAAAGCTCGCTCCCTCTGTGCCCAAGCCCCCCTGCACACTACCCTGATCTGCACAATCCACTTCTCTTTTTTTCTCTGTCTGGGATGTGGCAATGACCTCCTGCAACCTAACTGCTCTCCCCAGCAGCCTTTTCTCCAGGCTCTGTGTTGACCTGGCAAATGCTTCTAGCTGTAAGGAGATTAAAAGAAGGTAAAGAAAAAACTGGGGGGAGAGGGGGAAGGGAAACAAGCCCTGCAGATGAAAGTCTGAGGCAGTGTTTTCCTTTCCAAAGTGCTGCTACATTCCCATAAGCTTGTGGTTTCCTGCATTCTTCTGGAGGGCTTTTTTTCTTTCTTTTTTTTTTTTTTTTTTTAAATCCTTCTGGTGATATCTGAAGAGGGAAAATGTCCAGCACTAACAGGAGGCCTTTTGTTCTATTCGTTTCTAAGTGGACTTTAACCCAGTTACTACAGACTGAGTCACTGTAGAAACAAATAAAATAAAAGCTCTCTGTTTTGTCCCTCTGGACAGGTCAGGCGCATGTTAAGTTCTGCTCTCCCTCTCCTGCTTTCTGGAAGCAGTATTAGACCTAGTATTAAATTGCAATAATAATGAACATAGTCTATCGCTGTTCTTTTTATATGTCCTGGCAACCCCTGCAGAGTTGATATTCCAATAGAGACAGCATTTCATTAACAAAATAAATGCACAAGGGGCGTACCTTTGGGTAATGAGATGAAATTAAACTGGAGAAAGGCTGGCTACCAGGGACCAGTAAGATGTGGGTAAGTGTGACACATATAGGTGCATGTCTGAGCTATTTTGGCACTTCTCAGATATCAAATATTTTAATGACTCACAGCAAACAGTTTGCCTCTGAATATGACCGTAAGATTCCCTTGATCTCAGGCTGAATTTTAGGCTGAATCTGAGGGTTGAATTTTGGTCATTTCTTGCAGTTCTGGTTGCTATGACAAGCTATAACTCATCACTATACATCAATTTTAGGGTAAATCATATCTATTTAGACCCCAAACATCTAAATTAAACGAGATCTAAAATAAAAGCATCCTGTGCATACGCCTGTGGTTCCCCGGGGGCTTACTGATCTCTGGAGGCTCTGGAAAGTCTGTGCACAAGAGGATTGCTCCCCCTCTTTCCCCCCCTTCTCTCAGCAGTTCAACTTCCCTGAAAACCATTTTAACTCTTTAGTACTCCTTCATTTCTGAGCTCTCAGCGCTGGCAAAACAGCTGCCTGTTTTGGCTGGTCCCCCTTTTGTACCCACCCCTAGAGCTGGTTACTTGCTTGCTTGTCTAAAGTCATTATGTTGCTATCCCACAGGCAACTTCCGGGTCCAGGGTATTCCAACTCATTTTTTAAGTGGGGAAGTTTTATACTGAGAAGAAATTAAGTAGTAGGTGGGCTAGAAATACAGTTTTCAGCTGGCAAATGGGCATGCATTTGAAGCTAGGACAGTGATGGTGACACTTAGGAGTCAGGATTTTGCACAAGAACATGACCATGCTGTGCTGCATGGAGAACTAAACACAGGGAAAGCCAAGGCTGTTCCAGGCCATGAGCATGAGTCAGCAGGAGTTTCACATGCGGCTGGTATTGTGCTAGGCATGGAAGGGCAGAAAGCACAGAGCCAGAACTATACTGATGCTAGAGCTGGTGTGCAGAGTCAAGACTGAGCTCAGCACCATGCCAGGCCTCCTGCTGCTCCCTCTTCTCTCTCCTTTTTCCTAGCAAAATTGGCACATACTCCCACACGTGCTCTGAGCTGCGTGGAAAATCTGTCCGAGCTGCTGAGGTTTGCTGGAGGACAGAAATACTTTGGCTGTGTCTTCTTCTCCTAGTTCAGTTTCTTCTGACAGTCTTAGTATTCCTTAACAACAAAACAGTCCAGAAACAGCTGGTTGACCCCTTCTGCTCTTCCAGAACATCTAAGAGTAAAGGGCTTGCACAGCAATTGAAAAGTGAATACAAACTGTTACTCTATTAACACTCTGTATTCTATCTGAGGATCCTCTCAGCCTATACAAGCTGCAGCATGAGTTATAAAAAAGCACGTCAACTAGTCAGCAAAGGCTCTGTGATCATGGTTCTACCTAGCATCGTTATTCTTGCCTACCCTTTCCTTATGGCAACAGCCATAAGACACCAAATTATGGTCCAGGTTTAGCATAATTTGGGAGCGTAGATGGCTGCATAACTCTTTCCTGGTTATAGCAGCAGCAAGGGACACACAAACAGCCTCTTCCCTTACCTTGTTCCTTGTTATTACAGTATCAGGGTTTCACTGGGATGGTCCTCACATCACTTGGGCCAGTAGAAAAAATGCAAAAGAAATTCCGCCCCAATAGAGATCTGGATGAGTTTCAGAGCCTGTCAAGAGCAAGTAAAGCTGCAAAACATTCTGAAGTTCAGATGTCAGATTCTTTGGGATAGTTTCCAAGCAAATTTATGTTCATTTCTTGGCTGAATCCAATTTTAACAGAAATCAGAACATGACGAGTTTGTGACCGGCAGAAGCAAAACATCTGTTTTTTCACCAGAGACTACTGAACTCCAGATGCTGTCAACATCATATAATTCTAAAAGTGCCAATTTCTTTGCGGGTTGCCCTGAGAAAGGTCATGTCACTGAACTCTTGGTGACTGAATGGCTTTTGCACTGCAATATCCACTCCCAGATGTGCAGTGTATGATGGAGTTTGTTGCAATTACTTTGCTATCAGATTAGGCAGAGGGGAAAAAGAGATCACAAGGAGATATTCTGCTTCACGAGAGCAAGCTGGTCTTGCAGATCCTGCATGAGTTGTGCTCATGCTCATTCCTCTTGAAACCCACTGAGCATGTTTGCTGCTGCAGGATGCTGCCTGAAGCTGTCAAGATAATCCAGTACCTTTACCTAGGCTTGGTCAGTTTATAGGAATGGCACTTATCAGTATAGACACAGTTTACAGATCAGAATTAATGCCAACACTGACTTTATGCTCTTCTAGAGGACATCATGCAAGTTCCTCTGGAAGACATCATGCTCATGACAGAAGTACTTAAGTTCATGCTAGAGCATTCCATGCCAGCAAACAGTATAGACAGAAGGAAAACATTTGCATCTCCTTTCAGTACAGAGTTCTTTCTCAGTTTTGGACAGTAACAACTGGGCTCCCTACCTCCAATACCAATTCTTTTGCCTCTTAACCTTTGAGTCCCTGACACCAATAAAATGCTACGAGTTTTAGAAACACTATAACCCTCACACCACATATCATCTATTTCCCTTCTCTGTTTCACATGTAGAGCCTGTAGGCTGTGTTTGTGCATGTAACAAGAGGCAGGGGAAATAGATGACACATGATCTGAGGGTTACAGTGAGACTATGTGCATCTGCATAGGGGCACAATGGCATGGCACAAACAACTGCAGTGTGTTTGCATGACATGGAGGCACAAGACTGTGCATACCACTGGGTAGCTTTGTGAAGATGTTGGTGGAACTGATTTTCTTTGTTAAAAGCTGTTTTCCCTGCCAGAATTCGGGGGTTTTTTTGGTCACAGCTCTACTGTTGCTTTGCAACATGAAAGGATTCTCAGTGAAATCTGTTTTTTTGATACTGTAGATACTAGGAAAGCTTAAGAATTTACTGTGCACTATCTGATGTGGAGTCAAAGTGTGCAGTAGTGATACGCAGTACACATTAGATACTAAATTGATGAGAAAATGGGTTTAAGCAATAGAATAATATAACTTGCGTCCATTTGCCATTCAAGAAGGGATGCACAAAAGACTCTGTCACTTAATTCAGTAGGGTGATCAGTGGGTCTGCCTGGGAACGCACTTATTGACAAAAGGGCACATTATGGCTTTAAAGCTTGCTGGAGTGAAGCAGGCTTAAGTATGAGTGTGCATATGAATTGTTCTACTTTATAAGTTGAAAGTTGCTCTTTCTGATATACTCCACCCTCCAGTAACTCTTTGCTCAGAAATTAACCCAATCCACACACAAACCGAGCTTCCCTGCTTCATCATTATCACCAACATCTGTTTTCTGACTATCTGGACAAAACACAGAATTTCAGTTACCTTTATATTTTTGTAACTACTCAAGTCAGTTTATGGTGAGTCTTACCAGTTGCTTACACCAGGCTGCACTGCCTACATTTAGGACATGGTACAGTGAGGTACTGAAGTTTAAAAAGATTATGTATTAATAAACAAATACTAAAAAAATCCAGAAAGCAATTTGAGCAGAGGGCTGAATTTCTTCTAAGACCTTTGACAGTAGATTCATTGGCTTCCAGCTGATCAGACAGACTTTCAGGTTCTTGCTGGCTTTATTCTCGTGTGATCTGAAGGCATTTGGATAGTGCGTTTTAAACCAATTGGTTGTTTTCTCAGAGTCTACATGGAAGTCGGGGAGAAAGGGGAGTATCTTTCTTGCTAATGTTAGCCAGACAATGGCAGCTTAACTGTAAAGCCCCCTAAAAGAGAATAAGCCTATTGTGTCCCCAGTGTGTTTCCCACATTTCAAAGGCCTCTAAGTAGCACCAGCATCTTTGCCTCTGGGTTATTGAGAAGACAGAGCCTTATGCTTATTAAATGATGGCTTTCCCTAATGATTTGAAACAAAAAAAGGCACACACGTACAAAGCCAGAGATGTGCACATTTAAGGCTTCTCCTGCCACAAGGTCAAACACATGAAAAGACACAACAAAAAGTCTGGCCCCAAGATACCAGAGTAGACCCACTTGCCCATCTCTCCCACACCGGCCCTTACTCGCTTTTCTACTGCGAGAGCCTCCGATTCCTGCACAATTAAGCGCGGCACCAATGGCATTTCTGCTGTGGCTCCTTCCACTTGGCTTCACTGCTGAGAAAGGAGCTAGTTCGGCGGGGAGGCGGGCATTGCTGCCTGAATAGTCTCTGAAGCATTCATTATCTCCCGCCTAATTACATGGCCGGCATACTGTTGTTGTGGGAACATTTCATCACATTAATCAGCAAGGGGATGTGCCAAGATGAAAGGGGCCCCTTGTGTCTGCTCTCTGCTGTGGAAAATGGGCAGGAGGGTGGGGGAAGGAGCGGGGTATTTATCAAGTGGGGAGGGAGGGAAGGCACAGCGGGTGCGCCCTAGTGCAGCCGGGCCAAGCCGCCATCTTCCCAGGCCGTGCTCTTGTAGCAAACACACTTTTTCAGTGTTCAGGCATGCTGATGGACTGACAGCTCCAGAGTCTGAAACCCCTTACCATAGCACAGGTACGAGCAAGAGTGGTGAGGCAAAACACCACTCGGCTACTTCTCCATAGCCTAACCTGCCCTCAGCCCACTCTGATCAGAACTGGGACCACCTCTTTGAACAGGCTGGGGTTCAGCTGCAATCTGGCCACAAGGCTTCACAGAAAGTCCCTGTCCCTCAAAACACTCTCCAAACATGCTCTCCTACAACAGTCTCTGAGTCAGATGTTGAACAGTAGCTGTAATGGCCCTCCTGGATCAAAGTAAAGCTAGTACCCAAAAGCGTAAGTTTAATTTCCCAAAGCATGCTAACAGAGAATCCCAGTTCACCCACACCGTACAATTTTTAAATGGACTCTCGAAATCTGAGAAGAGATCTCATTTCCTCCTATCTTTGTCCTAGTTGCAGGGTGTTTGAAAGGCTTTGTATGGCTTTGCATAGATGCTTCTCTGTGTGTTAGGGTTGGGAGGAGGGTTGAGGCATCTACACTGTGGCTGTTTGGCATCCTGCAAAATACTGGGTCAGACTGGAATACTAAATGCCAGTCCTTGGCTGAGCTGCTTATTGCTGTGAGATGCAATAGCAGTGCTGAAGAGAGAATAAGGAAAGGTAATGGTAAAATGAAAACATTACAAATTCAGTTATCTGTATCGGTTAGGCTCTCCCAATCACTTCTGATTCAATAAATTCAGATCAGCCCCTTTAAAACCCCCCAGGGACTGGCAGCAGCTCATGCTTAAGTCTCTTCCCGTTTCTGTGCATCAGTTTTCCTGCACTTGAGCTGTGCTGCAGGTTGACTTCACTGAAGTGTCTTGCCTCTGAACCTCACTGGTTTTGCAATGCTTGTAGCTTCTTAATGCAGGCTATTAAAGCCACTTTGAAAGCAGATTTATTGAGATCAGATAAGTTTATCTGCCACAAAGTAGGTGTGAATGCCAGTTCCTCCTGCAGTGATTGGTACCAAGTACTCCCACTGGCATCCCATGCTGTTTTGTTGACAATTGGGGCAGCTCTTGTCTGTGTGCCACCTGTTGTGCTGGAGTCACCCTGACTCAGTGTCACCTCTCTATTCAAATACTATTGCAGAGTCAGGTGGTGTTCTTTGGGTTTCAGCACATAGGGAGCATTACTTTTGCTTATGTGATGCTGGATAGTTCTATACAAGGAGATTTGAGTTCATTGCCCTCTGCTGAGAGGAGTATATAGAACAGAGACTATCAACATTTTCTTTTTTGGTGGTGGGAGACCAAATGGGATGTGCCAAGGTTACAAGTGGCATCCAAACTGAGGAAGGACAAGCTTTCAGTTAACCTTGCTGCATATGGCATAAACTAAGTGTATGGAGGAGGAGGGAACATTTAATACAAGCTTAACTCCAGATATCATCTCTTCACGCTGCCTTGAACACAGGCCGCTTGGTGCCTGATTGACCTTTCCCTCAAACCACCAGGAAGGACAGTGGTGCTCTACCCATCTCCATCCCAACAGAGGCCCAGGAGTTACACAAGATGGAGAACTCTTTGCTTGGCCCACATTCAAAGAAGACTGGGAAAAGCTTATGGGACTGGAATACGAACTCAAAGACAAAGCATGGGTTTATGCCCAGTGGTATTAAGGTTACTATCTGAACAATAACTAGCTGTGCTTTTAATTTCATGTTTGCCTGACAAAAGGGAGGTACTAACCTTGCATGGCTGCAATATATCCTGTGCTAAAACTGGCCAGTTTACGTTGGAGAAAACAAACTTGAGAGATAACATAGTGAAAAAACTCTGGTTGCTAATCTACCAGATTGATAAAAAGACAGAAGCACGAGGAAGACATTCTATAGCATGATACAGGGGAGATAATGACAGGAAAATGTGTCAGACTTTCTAATTATTGCTAATGAGGTTAATCTAAGGGCAGCTAATCCTGTGGGAGAACATGGTGGCTCTGTGATCAAGGCCTTTTCTAAAATACAGGAGTTTTTTTGCAGCCCTCAACCCCCAATGCTTCTCCCCTTCTGGGTCATTCACTGCCCCCCAGCGCAGAAATATCTCCTTTTCTCACATAGCCACCCCAGCAAAGTGCAGTCAGACATTCCTACCCCCTCAAAGGCAGTGGCTTATCTGCTGGCAACCTGCACCCCAAGCAAAGGACAGGTTTGCCTCCTGCTTGCACTAGGTCCTCACCACAGAGGCACAAGCTTGCACTGCACACTGGAGTTTGCTTTGGAATGACCTTCTGAATTGTGTTTTACCACCACTGCCAGTTATTCCATGACTTGAGCTTCATTTTGGCTTGTAAGTCAAGTCATTGGGAGGACCAAACACATGTGGCAAATGAAAAACTCCAGAAAAAAGCCTAGAGTAAAAGCCAGTTCAGTTCTCATCTCCTCCCCTTTATCATGTGCCCTTCTCACTGCCACACTTAGGGGGGCTATGCAAGCCGCTCCTGCAGCAACCTTTGTCTAGTAAACACTGTGCAAATCATAGTTTGGGGAATGTTACTTTGAAATCTTTTTTTTTTTCTCAGAGACAGCAGAAATGTGATGGTACAAAACAGTAATGGGAATTTCTTGGTTTTGAGCAGAATTTCATTGCTCCTGAAGAGGAAAAACATTGCAGACATTCCTCCTCCCAGTAGGAGAATGGGGCAAGTGGCTCCAATCAAAGGCCTCCAGCCCTGAAATGGAAGTATCTCCAAAGGTCTGTGTGCTGCTGAGGTACATCTGCAAAGCCCATAACAAATCTCAAGCACAGAGAGGTTCTGTTTCACAGTTTCACCCTCACTCTTCATGTGACAGCTTTTTTTAAAATCCCACAGTACCTCTTTCTCACCTGGAAACATCATCTCTGGTTTTTCTTTCTCCTTGTCTTGGTCTCTGCTTTCCAAAGGACTGTTAACTTGAGAACCTCTTTTCCCCCTTGTTAACGCTTCTGTTAACCCTGCTTTACATGTGCTATTATGAAAAACAAAATAGAACTTCAACTGCAAGAAGAAATGACTCAAGCCATTTGACAGCATCTGCAGTATTCATGTTTCTCTCTCACTGGTGCCAAAGGTGAGAGGAATTTTAGTAATTCAATAGACAGATAAGACATGGGAGGTTACTGGATTTAGTATTTGGCTGTACCAAGTTTCTGAAATACAGTGCAGCTAAAAAAAATTGCTAAAGGTCACATGATATGTTTTTGGTAAATGAAATAACTTTTACTGAAGTGATATGCTCATTCCAGGTGCAATTACCATATTTTTAACTCTTTACTCTAAGTCCCCCTTTAAAGGAAACTATTATCCAAAAGCTCAGTGACGGTTTTTAAGTAAGTCATTTCCCACCCTCCACAGCCCCACACTAACACCAACAGCGCTCACAAGGAAATTCCAACAGGCAGACTGTTATTCAGTCCATTTCTGCATTTCTAAGGCTCATCGACCTTTCTTTTGTCAGATAAAAGCTCCCCATCTCTTTAAGCCCTTCATTCTTGCAATAGCCCCACAGAAAAGTTGACATCCTTGGCAAGGAGATTGAAAAGCAGCTTGTCCACCCTTCCCAATAGGCCAGGTTGGGGTTGTTTTAGCCTGTTTAAATCTCTCCCCTATTTATATGCTAATGTTCTGCTATCAGCAGAAAAGTATAAACAGTGTTGTTTACAGCTCCCTATAGTCTCTGAGCACCAAGCTGCCAGGAGAATACTGTGTACTGGGCAAAGAGATGTATTTATTGACAATAAAAATGGCCACTTCTAAGACTATGAGAAACAAAACTGAACTGTAGAAATGCAGTGTCAGACAACAATACAACCATACAAAACAGGGCTGGCAAAAAGCCATTAGCCAGGGGATCAGTCATGGGCCCTGGGGAGCGACAAGATTTTGTATTTAACAGGGAGAGATCTGAGGAGACCTTCAGCACAGAGACCTCTGAGAAAAGTGAGCATCAAGTTCCTTGGCAAGGCAGCTTACATGCTCCATTTGCTATTATTGCAGATTTCTGTTAGTGAATAATGGTTCATAGCTTGGCTCTTAGCTCTCCTGGATCCTGAAATGAATTAAACTCTCCTAAGAAAAACAGCACAGTCTAACGGAGCAAGCACAGGAATTCATGAGTTCAGATCTCTGCTCTCCATCTTGCTGTGTGACTCTCTTCACCAGTAAAGCATTTGGTTTTAAAAATAACAGTAACAGCAAGACCAGGCAGCAGTGAGGATGTTCATCAAAGATGTTTGTGCAATGTCAAGCTCTCTGAAGACATTAAGGCACAGAGCCCTAGTCTCTGTGTCTTCTTTATATAAGTCTACAAAATGTAGACAACTGCAATGGCACTCCCTGTTCAAAACGGGAAATACCTGCTCACAACAGCAATGCCTTATCTTCCAGTAAATAAATACTGAAAAGCCTTACAGAATCCCTGTCTACCATAGTGCCTACTGTATGCACTGCTCTCACAAATGCAGGTAGTGACAAAAGATGCTGGACTGCCTGATCCAGCAATCCTTATAGTATGGTTTTCTACTCAAAGACAGAAAAAGGCTGGGACAATTAAAGTTCAACTGATACTCTCCTACTGTATATATGTTTCAGCTCTCATTAGGTAAGATTCATCACTCTACTTCCAGGATAGAAAATGCAGGGGACTTCAGTGGGGCTGAACGCTCTTGTGAGTCCAGGCCACCCAGGCCAGCTGAGCCACTTTCAGTGCCTGCACTGACAATACCACACTCTGCTCTCTCTGGAGCAGGACTCCAGTGGCCAGATGACTAGTCCAGCTTGTACTCAGTGATCCAAAGCCACATCACACCCACCAGTACTGCTGCACTCTTGCTCAACAGTCTCAGACAAGGTGCCAAAAAAGGACTGAGTCTTTCCCTAGCCCTCACAGCTGTGCAAAACCAGTGCAGAGGCACCTGGGTAGGACAATGTGAACTTGCTTGGCTGTTACTGGAGAACTATACGTATACTGTAAATAAAAGGAACTAATCTACACAGCAACTTTATATCAGCACTAAATTCATGAAAGGGTAAAATGCCAAGAAGACCACTTGCAATAACACTGTGCCTTGTCGGAGCAGCACAGTCACGAAAAGAGTTTGGGGTGGTGAACAATGAGAGCATTATATTGGCAAAGATGTGCTTTTCTTCCAGTGGGAATTCAGTTGCTAAGTGCATCAAGAGGATTTAAAGCA
This sequence comes from Psittacus erithacus, assembly GCA_009867235.2. Lineage (NCBI taxonomy): Eukaryota > Metazoa > Chordata > Aves > Psittaciformes > Psittacidae > Psittacus > Psittacus erithacus. Next base: position 20,127 of record WYDI02030652.1, read on the forward strand.
ACCCTTTGCTGCAGTAACTAGACATAGGCCTGCATGAAAATCCCACATTTGGCTGTGGCACACTGGCTAAGACTACTCTGTCTCCCTCTAGTAGTGTGTTCCCAAAGAAAGCAAACTTATTTCTGCTACTACAGTATGTCTGAAATCACGTAGTAGTAGTCTGGTGGTGCCATGCCAAATTTTCCAATGCAGAAAGTTTCTCTGTCTCCCGAGTTAAACTAATCTGCATGCGGTCTTGCACTTATTATTTACATCATCTTTTTAAGAAACTTAATCTAGCCAGTTGTGAGATTTGAATTTTTGCTGTACAGTGTAAAAGGGTTAAGTCTACCCAGGCTGCACCAGGTGCCCTGCACACATTACACCACGTATTTTGTGGGGTTACAAGTGCTTATCAACAGTGCAAATAAACCAGCCCAGTGCTTTTATCCTACTCAAGACTGTCTGAAATTTGTTCCTTTCTAATAACTGTCAGCTAAACCACTGAGCCAGGTGGGGATGATGCTTGTTGGAGCCGTTTTGAACTCTAGCAGCAGTTTCTAAACCTCCTTTCATTACTTATTATTAATTACTATTTGTTAAGCACCAGCAGCAAGGGACAAATAAAGGCAGCTCTGTAACAAAGAGTTAACCTTTAAGCACAACGCATATTAAGACCACACCATGAACAGTGAGACACATGTTGAATCTGAAGCCAGGAGCTGGGATTCTATTGTTTGTGTGTATCTGCAAGAGAATGAAAAAACAAATAAATTTTTTTAAGGGTAGGAGGGTGTTTTGGTCAAAGAAAAAGCCAGCACACCTAAAACTATGAGAGAGAGACATAGATGTACTTCTTAGAGATGCATCTACAGAAATATTAATAAAGAAAAGGCTAGAATGTAGTCTTACATAATTCATTGCTGCTGGGACACAGGCCGGGAGGGAAGAATGGAAAAAACAGTCCATAAAGATGCCAATAGTTTCTAAGCAGAAACATCTGTTGAAGTCTTAAAAACGGTCAGGCCTGCAGCAAGCTCAGCAACAGGAAAGCCTGTAGTTGATCACTCCTACCCTCATCAGCCCCATGAGCTCTTACCCCTGGGATTCGCATGGAGCTTGGAAGATAACTGACACCATGAATCAAACACGGCTCCGTTCTTAAAGGGGAAAAGCAGAGGAACAGAGAGAGCCAGGAGAAGTGTCTGGGGAAGACAAGTCATTATTTGGAATGGAGGTATTCAGGAACAGTTACAAAAGAGTAAGGGAACATGCAAAGGGAGACCCAGTGGCTTATCCACTTTGTCCCAAGGGAGCCCATACGCTGAATTTCCATTGCACAGTCCAGTCTAATTTTAAATGTCTCAAGCAAAAGGCCTTGCTCCCCTCAGGAGGCTATTGCAAAATCTCACAAATCATCTTTGCCTTTTACATGACTGTCTCTTCCTTTGTGATACTTCATTTAATTTTGTTTTCTCCTGATATTCAACAGTGCCCCTAGACACATCAGTTCCAAACAGCAATTTCTTCTTCCTGAAAGCATTTGTTCCCCCCAATGAAGGAGTTTTCTTAAAAATATCTGTGGAGGTTTTATTTTGTTCATCTCTGCAGGATCTGTCTCCGTCAGCAGGAAGAGAGCATGGTTCTGCTGGATCTTACAAGAATCAATGACTGCTGTGGGCCTCAGCTGCTATATTACAAGAGAAGTACAAACTGGCAAAAGTTCTTCTAAAGCAGGGCTTGGAACCTTCCCTTCCCCATCTCCAATGCTTTCAAGTGCCAGTTTTGACTAATTGTTCATGTTAAAGTTTCTTAAGTATGTAAACCTTTATCCACCAAGAAAGCCAAACTTCAACCAATGACAATAAAAATTCTAATTACTAGTCCATGGGTGGAGATTCCATTTTTGTTCCAAATCCAAAACTTTAGCAGCCTGCATTATCCATGGGAATGGGCAGCAACCAAGCACTGAATTTCTTGGTTTATGAAGGACTCTATTTTAGAGTTAGTGGTGACTGAAATACCATGAGACTGTATTTCATTTTTCAAAAACAGTAATATTTGAGTGCTTGGGACTTCAAAAGTATTTACCCTGCACTTTTGAAAATCTAAGCAAAATCCTGCCCCTCCCTTAAACTAATCACTAACATTTTCCTAGCAATAGTTCTTCTATATAAAGTTAGACTTAAGGGTCAACATATGGCTTATATTGGAACTCTTGCTGTGAAATTATCCGTGCAGTCCACAACCAGCACCTTTGTAACAATAACAGAAGTGAGCAGACTCGTGGTTAAAGTGACCAGATGTTCAAAAACAAACACTGCAGTTTTGAGTACTCATCCGTTTTCAGATTCTGACCTGCTCTAGGTCTGCACTCCAAAATGGCATGTAAGGATTTGTTTCCTGGTGCAAACGCTCCCAGTCCTCAGCATTGAACATCAAAGAAAGCTTGCTTCTTGAGTGGATCTCTTCCAGCCTGTCCAGCTCCCTGCTCTTCTTTCCCACCTTTTCCTTTTTTCATCAGATGAATGACTTCGAACAGGAAACTATGGCACTGTCTGAAGCTCCAAGGATCCATTTATCAATCTTTGTGAGATCTTCTCCACCTTCATATTTGATTTCTCGCCATCTCTATAAACACTGTAATGGGGAAGGACACTTTGATAGTGAACTTGTTCATGTGGGGAACCTTATAGCAGCCTTCCAGTACCTGAAGGGGGCCTACAAGATAGATGGAGAGGGACTTTATACAAGGGCATGTAGTGATAAGACAAGGGGTAATGGCTTTAAGCTGAAAGAGGAGAGATTTAGATGAGATAATAGGAAAAAACTCTTCACTACAAGTGTGGTGAGGCACTGGCACAGGTTGCCCAGAGAAGCTGTGGATGCCCTATCCCTGGCAGTTTTCAAGGCTGGAAGGAGCTTTGAGCAACCTGGTCTAGTGGAAGGTGTCCCTGCCTGTGGCAGGGGGGATGGAGCTAGATAATCTTCCAACCCAAACACAAGTCTGTTTCCAGCTGTGGACTCAGTTGTCCTTTCTTAACACTGATGGTGGTACAAATATCATTAGAAGTAGTGGTACTAGACTTAGCTTTTTCATGTCATGCAGTGAAAAATGACTGACCAAAAGGCCTTATCAGTAGCTTGGTTTTCCTTTCAGGTGTGCAGCAATGTTTTCACATTGCATGTGAGGCACTGGATGACTTCAAAGCCTGAGAAACACAGAAAGGCGTAGGAAGCTTCTTGCATCCCACTATTCCCCCTGCAGATTTCTAACCAGTCTCAACCAGCTGCCTATATACAGTCTGGGCTCAAGAAGCCCCAGTTCCCTGCATGTCCTCTGGCAGCACACAAGAAGGGAATAGTCTCCAACAATGCAGGAGTAAAGGGAACTTTTAACTCAATGTTAAGCCTCTTAAAAAATGAGCTGAAGTTCCTCTCAGATTTCATTAAATCTGCCAGTCTGTGAAATACTGCCCAGTGGATCAAAGACACAATGCACCCTTTCTTAGCTTGTGCTGAGCTCTTCATGGATCTCCAAAGGGCTGTAGGGCTGTGGTATCTCATTAGGTCAGTCGTTAAATAGAAGGAATCCAAAACCTCACCAGGGACCAAGAGTCAGGTTGGGACTCTGCCACCCCTTCAGGAGCACAAAATCTGACCCTTTTAATTCATCTTCACTCCCTTCTCCCCCCAGTACCTTGAGAACCACTCACTGTTGAGGACGTATAAAACCCTGCCACAACAACTACTAAAAAGGGCAGCTCCATGCTGGCATTGATCCTGCCTTCATCTCACTGCAGTCATTGTCTAAGAGAACAGAGGCAGGATTAGAAGGGGGTTTAGAGTGCAACCAGGCAGTAAGATTAATAACTGCTCTTAGCTTCATTCATGATCAATTGAGTGCGTGTGAATCTGCAGAGGACCTTCTCCAAACAATCAGTAGGGATAGTAGTGGCAGTTGTGGAATCAGAAATCCAGCAAAACAAATTTCAATTACACAGCATTTCCTGTAGGGAAAAAGTAAACGTTTTGCTATCTTTTGATGAGCAAATATCACTCTACTTGTGTAGATCTGCTAGTACTCACCCCCAAATCCTATCTTACTCCCTAGAAAGTCCACTGACTCCAGTGGGTACTCAGGCAAGCTTTATAGGAAGGAAAGCTTGCTATCAGGAATGCTTTCAGTCGCACACTTGAAATGTGTCAGCTACTTTTTAAACAAATCAAACACCTTGAAGCCTACAGGATGTGTTTCACCAGATTTATCCCAACTTTATCTCCACAGGTAAATGTAGATAAATCACACAATCTGGCTCCTTCTTCCTGCAGGTGTAGCACCTCCTTTATCAGTTCTTGGATATGTGAATACAAGATACAGTATGCACAGACGTTACAGAGGTGACCATCAAATGGGTTTGCTATTGACCAGCATGTTCGTAAGATCTGACTGGCCAAAATTCAGTAGTTGCCAGTGTAAAAGTGAAAAATGCAGAAGCATGTGGATGAAAAATGGTCACGTTTTATATTCATCACCCAATTCTTCTAATATCAGAAACCAAAGTATTTTTGTAGCCCTCTGGTTACTCACAAAGACATGCAGCACAAGGAGTGATTCCAGTAGGCATGGGCATGCAAGGCTTTTGGGACGCCATTTTGGTGGGAGCAAAACCATGTGGGAAAGGCACACGCTGAGTGTTGATTTCAGAGTACACGAACATCGGATGATGTTAATTTCCAGAGATGCCCCTATTTTGCATCTGTACCTCACTTTTTATTCTAGAAGATATCAAAGTAAAGAAGGACAAGTACACAAAGGAATGCCTACATCTATGACTGAAATGGAGCCAGGGGCAGCAGTTGGCCACCCTGGACAGTACTACACAACAGCTTAGGATAAAGCTAAAGAAGAAGTTTCCCTTTATATTGGTCAACAGTACCTTGCAGGCATATCTGTACAGCCTTGGAATGCCTAGAGCCAGGCTTCAAAAATGTTAAGCCCTCCAGGTATTTTGCTTGGCCTGACAAAGGACAGGAGAAAGGGCATGTGGTTGCTTTGGCACTATCACACTCCCTAACGTGTCCTGTAACATATCCTGCAGGACCAGAATTCTTACTTCAACTCATGGGGTGTTACCTGAAAAGTAGTGGCACAGACTGTGCACAGCAGCTGGCTGTATTCGCAAGCATTTAGAAATTGGCCATCCCTATTTAATTGAAACAGCAGGAGAATTTATGGAAGCAAAACTGAACTCCCCTAACTGATAATTGAAAGATTAACTTCTGGAGGGAATGCCTTCAGATTTTTAATGACCACACACAATCAGGACTGTGGTTTAATATCCATGTAATACTGACTAAAACAATGCTTATGGCAGAAAAAAGAAGAAAAGGGGAAAAAAAGAACATACAGGCCCCTGCCATCTGAAATACGGTGCAAAGAGGTTGCTACAGCAGCCTCACAAATCTGACTGCTTGAGGAATTTCTTACTGATTAACAATTCATACTGGCATCAGTGAGAAAGAGTCCAGGAAAAACAGAGCTGCTCCAGTGTGTTTCAAGACAAAACAAAACAAAATATCCCACAAAATTCCCACAAGCTCTTATTTTCATTAAGCCAAGTACCACCGGCTTCTGCAAACCTCAACCAAGATTGTTAATGGTCAAACTTGGGCTACCTTTATGGGACCACCATATGAGACTCGCATTCACTCTTCACAGCAATTTTAAGCTCTGTTTCCAATTCATGCTAACCTCTTCATTCTCCAAAAGCATTCATGAAAAATAAACACTGGCATTAAAGGGATACTATAGCCCTTCACATCCAATGTGATATACTGGGGCAAGGGATAAGGGAAACTTAAAAGTGAGCAGTGAAGTGAGGCGCTGCTTCTGCACATTCCCCTGTGCAATCCAAAGGCCCAAGGTAGTTCTGCAAATTCAAAGTGTTGGTTTTTCATGACAGGGCTATATGACTCGACTGGATTATTTTGAATTAGACATTAATGATGCCCTTTTGCCAGTTTTAGCCAAAAACTGGCCATGAAAATATTCTTTTTTTTTTTTTTTTTTTTTTTTGGTATAAAAGGACTTTGCTTTACGATTGAGGCACAATAAAAACAGTAAGGAGAATATGGAGCAAGCAGCAAGACATCAGTCTTCAAGGCTGTCATATCAACATTAAATTCACTTAAAATAACAATTGAGAGACAGATGGTAAGATATCTAAGAATGCTGATACTTCTGAGAAGGGGAGCAAGACATGGGTCATTTGTAAAAATAGCAGAAACCCTGTCTGTAACTTCAGCAATGTTCAATTTCTGTATTTAAAAGGGTCCTCTGAGGCTGCAGCTTTCGTGCACATATTCCGGCTTTCACCAGGAGCATGGGAAAATAAGCTCATTGTGTCGGAAGGCCTTGAAAGGGAAAGCAGGCTTGCAGCAGGACGGGAGGAGGGGAAGAGCTAGAGCTGAGCTTGAAAACGCATGGGGAGAAATTGAAAACAAACACATACCTACCCCCAACATGCACATACACACACATGCAAGCCCTAAACTCTGACTGAACTCCGAAATCAGAGACAGAGCAGGGTTGGGAGCCACTGCTCACTTCTTTTTTATTCTTTTTCTCAAGTTTGTTGCTTTGTTTTCAATTACCTCCTCCTTTATAAGAAGGCAAAGAAAATCAGCAGTCATGTGTGTGCATGCGCATGTGCATGTGTGTGTGTGTGTGTGTGTGTGTGTCTCCCAGGCAGTTCAGGAAAGGCAAGTTGTCAAAAACCCAGCCCCGCATCTGGCTTTCTTGTTCCTGGTGAGGATTTTATAAATATTTGGGAGGTTGCATGGGGCAGGGGAGTGGGAGGGATGCAGGAGGGAAGCTAGATAACTTTTGGGCCCACACAGCGCAGGAGTCTTGAAAGTCTGCTTTTCATTAGCATTGCCTAGCAACCAACTCATCTGCTGCAAATCTCATCACACCCCAGCAAAGCATCCACGGCATGCTAATCTTTTCATTTAATAGAAAAGCTGCTGTAATCTTTCTTCCTTTTCCTTTCTAAAAGAGCAGACAATAATAATAATAATAATAACGATAAAAAAAGAATCCGGCCCTGCTCCTCCTGCGGCCCTGCACATCCCTTCCCCCCAGTCCTCTCATTGATCCAACACTTTGCCGAGTTCCCATGGATGACCTACATGTGTGTGTTCTTGCTGATAAGTCCCAGCTGCAAAGGCAAGCTTGGGTTGGTTTTTGCTTTTTGTGCTGTGCGTGCTGGAAAGGGAGGGAGATGAGGGGGAGGATTTTTCTGGCTGCATGCTGGGAGAGGAAGGAGGCAGGCAGGGCTACAGTGCTCAGAGCCCGAATGGCTTAAATGAAACCTCTGGCTTCAGAGACTGCAACTGAAGCCTCCCCAGCAGACACGAGAGAACTGGTTTGTTCTGGTGTTTGTGCATGCATGCGTGTGCATGTTTCTGTGTGTGTGCACAAGTTCAAGCTCTTCCTGTATCTGCAGAAGAAGAGTGAGTCTCGCTTGGTTGCTGATGAATTCCATGTCCAGCCAGCTGCAAAACAAGCTGTGCTCTGGAATCTCCCCAGGCTTTGCCCATCCTTTCACTCTGAAAATATCATGCCTAAGGGTAGGGGAAGTGGTCTGGACAAAATAAGACTTGACTGGAGCATCTGCCCACAACTGAAACCAAATGTCTGACTCCCTGAATTTTTGGCTTTTGATAAAGCTCAGATAATTTCTCTAGCCACCTGCCCATCTTCAAGCATGTCTGCATTTTACAGTTCCACAAGGAAACACTAATCTGTCATGAAACAGGCCATGCATGTAGCTTCTGGCTGGTGAGAAACAGGAAACCTGAAAACGTGCAGAAAAGCACATTTTCAGATATCCAGTCCCATTTTTACAGACATACACCCCAACAAGCAAGGTCTGTGCTGCCTTGCCTGTTGCTCTTTCCTCAGACTCCTTCCCCTCTTTCTAGTCCCCATGTTTCTTCTGCCTTTTTCATACTTAGCTCTACTGAGGATGTCTTCTCCTTCCCACTCAAAAAGAAGTCAACTCCTCCATTGGGGGCTTTCACATTCTGCTTAACACCCTATCCTATTTCCTGCTCCTTGAACCTGTGAACCTTGAACACAGTACACCTCACTCCTACCCACACGTGATGATTAAAAGCAGACTCCTTTACAAAGATGTTTCCTTTTCCCCTCTCCAGCATAATGCTGGAAGCATTCCCAGTAGTGAGGTGCTATAAAGATGACTGCAAGATCACAAGGCCATAAAGCAACGTTATCATACCTAAGGAAATGACAATGGGGCCATTGTGTAACAGATCAGGTAGAGATATGAATTTCCTAAGAAATCTAGATTAAAACTGGAGCAATATGAAGCCTGGGAAGCACTAAATGCTATGCAAAATTGGAAAGGATACTGCAATTGTAGGAGATGTTTCAGTGTCACACTGCTTTGTATTCTTAGGCAATATCATGGTCAAGAATTCATTTTCAGGCTTACCCATACAAAGTCCCAGTGGATAACCCCAGTAACACCACTTTTGACAGCCCAGCTGAAGGAATGACTACAGGGCCAGGGAAAAGGACTCCAAGGAAGTTCAACCAATCTCAGCTACATCCTCTGGCAACCACTTCAAAAGGTTTCATGGAGCAGAGTATCCACAAGCAGATGAAATGAGATCCTTCATGCACCATTTACTTCACTTGACAGGGAAGAATTGCCAGGTTTTGAAAAAAACATCCACCTCCTCTCTCTCCTAAACAGCTTCAGTGCCACCAGCTTCGGCACTTTGTGTTACAAATGCTTTCAGAGTCATCAATCAGGTGAAAACCCCATTCCCTATGCGCACACTGGGCTTGAAACCATTATGGGCTGGCTCTGCTCCCATAGCCAGCTGGAGACAGAGGTGCTTCAAATGCATTCGATGGGAAAGGAAATACAAACCCCACCTTTGCTGGTTTTTAATTAAAACAAAATCTCAAGCCTCACTGGTTCTCAGGAAAACATAGAATTGGCCCATGTTTAAAGTGATAGTGTGGAAATAAAATTAGTATCTTAACGAATTCCCTTCCCTATGTTGTTGAGAGCTCTAACAAAAGGGCTGTTCACCATGAAAATAAGACTTCCTGGTCACTGGAAGGCAGGTATTTTGGACTTGGTAGAAGACTGAGTTCAGCTATGATCTGCCCCCTCTTGCAAGGAACTTGCACCTATCTTTTCACAGACCTGCATTTCTTTGAAATCAGTTTTAGGCAATTCCAGGGACAGCCAGCTCTGTTAGGCTGGATAAGAAGTAACAGACAGCAAAGCAATTGCGCCAGATGGCAGAGACCAGCAAGCGAGGAACTGAACGCCACTTACCCACATGGCAGATCATTTGCTATGAACTACCATCACTGTAGAGATAGACAGTATATATGCTCGTGAGGGGAAAATAAACTGGAATGGAGACAATATTCCTTAGCTGGAGTGCAAACTGTGATTATCATAATTTTCCTGTAGTGTCCCAGTGAATAGGAATTAAATACATGACAAATCTCAGTCCTCTGTAGTCCTTGGTGAACTCCTGTGCAGGTTTCAAATACCCTAGGGAAACTGCGTTCTCATTAGCAGAATGAGCTGAGAAGCCAAAACCTGAATGAACATCCCTGCGGCCTTCAGAAGATGGGAAAGGACTTTACCATCTTGAAGGCTGTAAAACGTACTGCTTTTCACTTTTGCCAACATAAAGGTAAGGAAACATAACTGCAAGCTCCTCTTGTTAACATTGAATTCAAGTCTATGGATAAAGGTTCCTCACAGCATCTACTGGAGAAAAAAATTCTTAATCAAAGAGCAGTACCTAATTATCTGTAATGATCCATGCTTGGGAAAGGCTCAGGGCTAAGCAAACAATAGATCCTTACAGACATTAAACTGTTTTCCCCCTAGCAAGTTGTAACAGCTTCCCTGTAAGATTTATTCTTGTTTGATAGTTTTCATGTTCTTAGAGTATTAGTAAAATGCCAGCTCCCAGTAAGCAGCGCATAGAAGACATTCACAGTACTGGACAAGGCTGAGAAATGCCAGTTTTCACGATGTTCTGCAGTTCAAAGAGAGGAAAGTTTGTCACACTGGCAGAATATTAGCTGAGGGAAAAAAAAATGTGTGAAGGCAATTAAATAAGGTTACACAGGTGCTGCTACTTCAGACTGTGGAAAAAAAATAAATTATAATACATGTGAAAGAAAATAATCTCTGTAACCTTTGAGTCTTCTTACTGCAAGGATAAAACCACAAGCCTGCTTTAGGAGTGCTGCCCTCCTTTAACCAGCCAAACATCACACTGACATTCTTTAGTCACTTGTGGTTTGGAGAGACAGCCATATGCAAACCTCAGGTTTACGCACTTCTTAGAACCAGAAAATATTTGTGTACGTTCTGGTAAACTCTGAGATGTAATCAAGCAAAAAAACCCTTACGTGCTAATAGATCTCCATCTCGTGATAAATTCTGTAGTCTCCTAAGATGATTACATCATTTTAGGCCACTCACTAACCCTCACAAATCAAGAGATAATTCCCAGTTTTAGGGGAAAGATGAGAAAGACATAAATGTTGCCAGTATCAAAACAAAACATTTCAGAATAGGCAGTGTTTGAAGCAAATTCTGTGATTGCTAGAGATAGTGAAACTCAAATTACATACGAGTACTCCAAAAGTTTAAAGAAATTTAAAGAAAGAAATAAATGTAGTTATTACCAAAGTAAAAAGATGTCAGTACTGTGAATTCATTTGTACTGAAGAAGTAGATTTTACCAAAGGGATCTTTAAAATTTAAATTGTTATTTAGATAGAATTCTTGCCTTACAATTCACCAAAGTTCCTCTTTCTCTGGATTGAACTACTGAACTGCTTTTTGCAGAGGATTCATAAATGAGATGCCCTTTATGTTTCCACAGAATGGGCTCATCAGTGCAAAGACATCAGGATTCGGACTTGTTGCCATGTTTGATGTATTTTTGCAAAATTTACTGAGTTCCATTTGTATTAGATGGAAAATTCTAGAGTCAAAGTGCCAGGTTTTGGTTTAGAGTTGTTAAAAACCTATTAATTTAAAATGACAAATTGCATTACCCCCAACATTCCATCACAGAAAAATGCTGTTATTTTTTGGGTTTGGATGGCTTTAGAGCTAAGATGTACACTTTTAACTGCTAGCACAAATACGAACCACACTGCTCGTTCTGAAGGCAAGAAAGGAATGAAGCAAGTATCTCGTCAGCCAATCACTATATAACAGTGAAACAGTGAGATTCAAAAACCTCAGCATACGTTTAAGGCCTGGAGATGAGTCCCTTTAAGCTATATGTTCCTATGGGGATCTCCTCATCCCACCCCAATCTTAAAGGTTATTGTGGCTGTCACTCCCACATTCTTCTGCTTCAGCAGTTCCCCAGCCCATCACTGTTGTGGTTCTACTTGCTACTTCCCATTTCTCTACCTTCAAGATGCCTAGAAGGAGTACTGTGGACCAAGGCACATGCAGCTTAACTTCCCATTCCCTAGTACTGCCTTCCAGTGACTCAACAGTTCCTAAAGGTTAGAAAAAGGAATTTAAAAAGAAAATAGACTCAACTTTGTGCTGGAGCATGCTCACAGTATCACTGCCTGCATAAATTTTCATGTGAAAACAAAAATCCTTCCCCTTTTTTTCTCCTAACATCCCATTCATCTGTCAGCCATGTGCAATTTGTACTCAAAAATGGAGGCCGTAGAGCTTCTTAACTAAAGAAGAGCTGCTTTCAATCACTGGTGAGACAACCACTTTTTTCCTAACTCAATACAAACTTTTAGAAGAAACTTTCCACTAAAACCACTCAGAAAACAGTCCCTTATATAAGCATTTTTGACTCAAATGCAGTGGTAAATTATAATTAGATGAAACCAAGATTTTATAATGGAAAGTATAAGACAACTCCTGACTAGCTCTGCCTGTCCATCAGCAATAAGTTGACAGCAATTCCAAATGCCTAAATGACCAAACAAATCCAAAAGAACCTTAAAGTCCCTAGCAGATCAGTTAGGTCACTTCAGCATACCCAGATGCTCCCTGCTCCCTGGTTAACAGGGGCAATTATCTGCGCCGGTCTTAACCTGCCAGCTTCTCTGGAAGTCACTGCCTGGGCTTTCATGTGCCTAAATGCCATTGTTGTAGATGCTTTCTGGTATTGCAGGTGTAGTGATACATGCTTTTGTGCTTACAAACACAGCCACTCACTAACTCCTTATCACCCTCCTTTTGCCACGGATTACTCAAAACCAAATCAAGATTGCCCGATCAAAGCTCTCTCATTCTGTTTTGCCTGCAAATCAAATTAGTGTTGCTAAAAAGCCCTAAGGATGCTGGGATCAGGAGCTCTCTAACTATAAAAAACCACACATGATGGATGAGTAGCAGCACAAGCTTCCCCGCTGTTTGCCAGTGCACAGCCACTGAATCAGGTAGAGGAAGGCTAAGGACAGGAATGCTGTAGGGACTATGACATTCAGTTTGGGACCTCTCTGCTGACACCAGTGACAAAGCTTCCAGGCCTAACCATGGTCTTTCCTAATTAACCCCAAAGAGGACCACTGAGTCTTATCAGAAAGACTAAAGATGAGAAGCAGGAGTAAAGTTCTAAGGTCTTCTCTTGTATGTTAACATGGAGTGAGGATCCCTCCTGGAGAAGCAACCAAGGCGATCAACAGCTCTCTGCTGGGAGGGGAAAGAAATGGACTACAGGAAACAGCTCTAAACCCTGCCCTTGCAATACAGTCCTGAAAGGCAAATGCCTTCAGATTTTCAGTTTCCTGTTACTAACTGCTGGAGAAAAGTAGCCCAGTCTTACAGAGCAAAATGCCTAATACAAGCCTGAAAGCTTGTACTATCCCACTGAAATTGAACTGTTCACTGATGTTAAACAGCCTATTGAGCAATTAATTTAGGACACTCTTTAAAGTGGTTTTAAGAATGTATACTGCTTCACCTTTACAGAAGGTCCTCGCTGCATGGAGAATTGCATTTGTGAGTTAGCTATGAAACGCAGGCCACCAAATTCAGACACTGTCCTGGAAACAGCACCAGCCAGCACTCCGTTATGTAACAGGAAAGGTTACAGGAACTGATGGACGATTATTTAAAGATGCGGTCCCATGGCACCTTCACCCAGTCTCAGCTGAGTGGCCAAAAAAAAAACAACCCAGGATTGTTTTTCAGCCAGTTTAAGCCAGTTCATGCAACTATTCAGGTCAGGAAAGTGCCAGTGCCAGTGCAAGAGAAGAAGCAGGGAACACACAGCTGGGAGCTAAATGAGTAGAAGCACAGCAGACTGAGCAATTTAAACTGCTATGGAGCAGCACTGGGGAAATGCAGAAAGAAACTATTAAATCCACTTTCAGTTTCTACTGAATGTAGCCCATAAGCATGTTTGCTCCTTCATGCTAAAGCACTTTTTCAGATATTTATAAAAGAACTTCCCTGGTCAAGATAGAGGCAAATGGATGCTGCCCCACTACCACTGAAGGCAATGGAAAGAAAACAGGCTGATTTTGGTCAGCAGTGACAAACAAACCAAAAAAAAACAAGCACTGAAACTGAAAGGTAGCTGTGCAAAAGCGTTCCAGTTAGAATTATAGGCAGTAAACCACTCTGAAAAGAGATTTCAAGTGGAGACCCTTGGTATTGGGAACTGAAACCTGCTCTCTTGAATATTCTGCACTAACTGGGAAATGGAAATGATTTACAGTAGACAAATCTCTTGACCTATGACAGATTAATACTGGCACAGTAGGGGACAGAAGTTGATGCACCTTGACTTGTAAATTAAATCAATTCTGGATTCTTTAGTAAGGAGTAAAGTGTGAATAAACTGGTTGAAGGGAACCTAGCGTGCGTTCAAGTTAAGCAATGGGCAGATGCTCACTCTGCAACAGCTGTCCTAGGCTGAGATACTGCTGCCCTCCAGCTGCCCCCAACTGCCACCCTGCTCAGGGTGGCTGCCTGCCCTGCAGAGCTGCCACTGTGAGTACTCCCTAATACATTTCAGGCAGGACTTGCCACATCAGTTTAAACGAGTGGTTTGAGCTAACGTGCCTTTACCATCCACCACGAAACATACTGGGGAGCGCACATGCAAACCCCGCCCATGTCTGAGTGGTTGGAAGTGGCTGACAGAGGACAGTGGTAAGTAACTGAGCTCAGTGATGCCTTCCAGCTGGGTCCAGAGGAAGAGGGTTGTCCATAGGTTTTTACTTCATTCTTGTTTATGTAGGAAAATTACACTGATTAAAGTAGATGTACAGTTTATATCTAATTTACTTAAACTATTGCAAACCCTTATGTAAGCACTTACTAAAATGTAGCTTAAACAGATGAGGAAAAGGGGTGTGGCATGAGTTTCAGTAAATCTGTTAAACTCATTTAAATTAAACTGGTGGGATTTCAGTGTGTTAACAAATCCTTTGCAACTCCATAAGGGCAAATTCTCCCATTATGTCCATACTCACGCAGGAGTAAACATGTACACAGTAGGACTAAATCACTTCAAAATTTGGCCCTGAACTAAGCCCAGACCAAGTTTTTAAACTGACACAAAGCAGCAAATCACAGCAAACCTTGTATTCCTTTACTATTTCTCCCAGGGCAAACACACCACCTGAAACATGAGGGATCTGAAGCTTTCTGCACTCATGATCCCTGTACCTATTTTCCTCAGGCTTTAGAAAGAAATGTGAAAGAACCATGGTCTCCCAGTACTTCAAAGGGTAGACGTCTTGTAAATCTCAATATCCTGCCTGTCCCAAAGAATGGAGCAGAGCTGGCTTTGGTTATGGGGGAGGAGAAAGGAAGCCTGAATACAACCAGCACATACAGTAGGTCTAATTCTTGTCCTATCAGCCTTGACGCAATGTGTCCTTTTCCTTCAACTACTTTAGATAAACAGGAAAGGGAAAAAAAAAAAATCAGTGCTGGAAAAAATACAAGCGAGTTCAGAAAGAAAACGTTATTGTCAAGTGTTCTAATGGCGATTTCAAACAATAGTGAGTACAGTATGTCATATGAAAAACAGGGCTATTGCTGTGATAGCCGATCATACCCCAACTAGAAAAAAAAGAGACTTAAATAAATAAAAATCGTACTACAATAAGAATAGCTAGTGATTCAGAGCATTAAGTCTTTGCAAACAGCTTGTGAGTAACAAAGCCTGCAAAGTGGTAGTATTCTTGCACCCATTTTTCTGACAGGGAAGGTACTTTACAGATAGTTAAAGTGGTTTGCTGTGGTTTGCAAACAATCCCTGAGTGTACCTAAGCTACTGCCTAGCATAGTCTTGAATTGCATTACCTTCCTCTAACCATTAAACCATTCCAAGAAGTATTCTTTCATTAATGGCTTCATACACAAAAGCAGGTGAAAACTGGTTACACAGTAGGAGTAATCTGTTTTGGCACTCAATAGCACTTGCAGAAGCCAAGTCGACTTTCTGGTGTGAATGTAGGAGAATTAATACCACTGAAAGGGCTCATTCTACTGCTGAAGACTATAAAACACACCCTTTTAAAATTATATTTATACCTCTGAGGCAGAAATCCCCAATGAAAATAGACAAAGGTTATGAGAGCAAACTCTCCCAGCTGATAAATTTAGTATTTATAAATTTTGTT
Organism: Psittacus erithacus; assembly: GCA_009867235.2. Classification (NCBI taxonomy): domain Eukaryota; kingdom Metazoa; phylum Chordata; class Aves; order Psittaciformes; family Psittacidae; genus Psittacus; species Psittacus erithacus. Next base: position 35,812 of record WYDI02030652.1, read on the forward strand.
TATAAATCAATTGGACACAGGAAGCCAAATCATTAATGAAGGGTATAGCTTCATATAAATCAGTGCAACTTAGCGATACGATGAGAAAATTTTATTCAATCAATTCAATCTTTTACCTGTGGGCTTCTATCATTTGTAGCATGGACATGAGGGGATCTGGAGACACATTCATCTGTTTAGTTAATTCAACAGATCTCTTTTACACCGTGCAGTATGATGCACTGTCACAAATTAGCAGAAATATGGAAACTGATATCTTCCAAACATTTTGCAGATGGTAATTGTCCCACACATTTTCACAAAGTACTTCAATATTATTACCCACTAGCTGAAAGTGTTTCCGCATGTTATCCCCTGTCACTCAACGAGTCCAGAGCTGAGTGAACATCAGAACTAAGGAACTCCTAGTTTCCACCAGTATCATCTACCCATTAGAAAGTGCTGCTTGTTCTTATTCTAGGGGAGTTAACTGTGAGTAGGAATAGATTACTATTTTAATCTGAGTTACCCATTAAAACCTCCGCTATTCAGTGAACTGTATTGAATGGGCTTTCATTCAAATTCTTAGAGAAATACTCTCCTTTGACCCCGTTCTAGTTCCTCTACAGAAGGGACTGTAACTCATTATTGAAGCAAGGAGAAGAAAGATCCTCTGGGAGACATCCTGGAGGATGCAGAGTTGCTGATGCAGAGAATGGCCTGGTTGGGTGATGTGGTCCCAGTTTTCCACTCATGCAGTCCTTCCACTCGCAGTGCTGCTGTACTTGCCTCAAGCGTGCTCTGTCATTGCCTGGGGTTGGTTGGTTGTCTGCCTGTTCAAAAATCAAGAGTCAATCAACACTTTCACCTTCTTTATGCTCCACAGACAGCAGGACTTTTGCTTGACTTCATGGCTCTCTCCATACGGTAGGGCATGCTAGTTGAATTTCTCTACTTGCTGCCTCCTGCTGACATTTTTCTCTTGAACCTCTCCCCCTGCTCCTGCTTTGTTTCCTTTTTTCTCCTTAAACCCAGTTGACAGCCCTACCATTTTGAGCTGTGTTCTTTGGCTACAAAAGGTAGTGAACCCCATTCCCAAGAGGAAGCCTCATGCCCTAAAACGCAGGTCAAGTAAGTTAGCGCTTCTGTGAACTAAGTATTCTCTTTTTAGAGAAAGAGAACTTGTTCACCAAAGAACAAAAGACCAGAAAGGCTTATAACTCCTAACAGAAACCATCTGCTTGAACATAAAGCTGGGAATGTATTGGTATTTTCAATTCAGGCTCAGGAGAGCCAAGAGCCAGAATACCAGCCTGCAGGCTGTTGCTCAGACTTATCTTTCTGTTAATGAAACAGTTTTTGCAAGAGAAGTGTTATCACATCATTAAAAAACCCAACAAAATACTTCCAGAAAACCCCAGTATACTCTTTCATGAAGCTGAACATTTTCCTCTCCCACTCCAGACACAGTAAAATGATAGGCTGCAACTCCACACAAAATATTGCTTGCCATTGTAAATCAATCAGAGGGAAGAGCAGTGAAGAGTTGATTTTGTAGCTGTTCTTTATTAATAATTTCAAACTGAAGTTATATATTAAAATACCCTGTATTTTATATTATATTAAAATATAAATATTAAAAATAATAAAAATATAAAAGTATATATTAAAATACACTGATTCTCTAAAACAAAATCCCACCAAACCCCAAACCTGTGAATTTTGACCATTATGTGAATTTTTTGCTTCTCTCTTGAAAATAACATGACCCATGGCCCATTTTTCAAGCCAGATTTCAACCCTCTCCAGCCAGCTGTCAGGAAACCACAGAAGGTGCTTGAAAGAGCACAAGAAATGGCTGGTTCTAATCTGAAGGAAAAAAAAAAAAGTTGAGGAACAAGGCAGCTACTTGTGGCAGAATGTTATTTTTTCTTCAGTCTCTGCCTGCATATTTTCACAACATGTGTACTCTGTTACCCTGTCACTTCCCTCTTTTCCTTGGGTAAATATCTCTGCTTTGGAATAAAAGAAGGCCCAGGGGTGCTACTTGTAAGGACTGCACTCGCCTTGATATGTTGTTTTTGAACTGAGCACATACAATGAACACATTTCAAACTTGGGCCTTTGCCATCATAGATGTTGCTTTTAGTTTAACCTCCTCAGATGATGGGGGAAGGCTGGAGGTAAGGAAGAGGCTGGGCGTGGGGTCATACACTCTATCCTTTACCAGATGTGGGATCTCATGGGAGCCAAGTGTGATAGCCCACACAAGCCCTGCATCAAAAGGAGTGTGACCAGCAAGTCGAAGGAGGTGATCCTGCCCCTCTACTCTGCTCTCGTGAGACCTCACTTGGAGTATTGTGTGCAGTTCTGGTGTC
>WYDI02030652.1:38507-97252 GCA_009867235.2 Psittacus erithacus
CTGCCCAGGGAAGTTGTGAATGCTCCATCCCTGGCGGTGTTCAAGGCCAGGTTGGACAGAGCCTTGGGTGACATGGTGTGAGGTGTGAGGTGTCCCTGCCCATGGCAGGGGGGTTGGAACTAGATGATCTTAAGGTCCTTTCCAACCCTAACTCTTCTTTGATTCTATGATTCCATAATGGAGAAAGATAATGCAAACTGACCCTTTCAAAGTCGTGAGTGTTTGCAAAATCAAATATAAACCCCAGGGAGAAACAACGACTAGGCCATAGCTTTGCCATCAAGCTGCCTAGATGAAAAAAAGGTGGCATGATTAGTACTTTAGTTTTTTAGAGAAATAATCTGTTTACAAGTTATTTGTGAGCAAGGGAACCAATTCAAAGATTTTTTTTCTATCTCTGCCTTGTAAAGTGCATGCCCTGTTAAATGCGCTGTTTTGCTCATGTGATTTAACCTGTCATTTGCAACCCAAAAGATGGACTGGACTAGATTAGACACCTGTTTTATAGAAGAATTAGATACAGAATTGGACCTATGAAATTCTGGATTAAACTGGCTCAAGTACTAACCCATGCTCAAATACTAACCCAGCTAAGGACACTGGGCAAGATATGCTTGCCAATGTCATTCTCATGCATCAAATGGCAATGCAGCAACAGGTAGGGAGAGGACAAAAGTTGGCAAGGGGCTCACCCTCTGAAGTTACGTGCCAGGTTACCTCCAAGTGACATGTGAATGGAGTCTGAAGCCCTGAAAGCTGCCATGCGTACCAAGTAACTCATTGCTGGGAAGAGCTGCCACCGGGGCAGAGGGTAATACTTAGGTAAAACAAATTTGGGACTAAAACAAAGTACTGAGCACTTCCTGAAAGGTTCTAGGGAGGTCAGGAAGAGTCAAGAATTCTCTGCACTACACATGATTGAGTCCAGCTCTGCAAAGTATTTTTGAACACATATTTTACCTGCATGTGCTTGCTTAAATTGATAATATATCTAGCTTCATTTGATCTCAAACCTGGCAACAAACCATCTCTGGAGTCATATTTAAAAGCTTGGTCCTTACTAACCATCTCTTCCTCCCTGATCTTTCTGATTACCCTAATCCAATTCCCTTCCCCTTTTTCCAAAAATAATACAGCTACTCAGGTATTACCTTCCCCACCATTACACTGTAGGTTTGTTTTTTTTCCCAGAATGTCCTCTTTTTATTCATTCTTTTCTCCTTGTTATGCCTTACATCCTTCGCTAGCCCCACACATCTTTGCCCTCCCTACTTACTCACTTACCATGGGGCTATCCTGTCCTCAGCTCTACAGCTCTGAGGAGTTACCAACCACTTGCACAGAGCACAGCTAAATTACAAACCTTATGGCTGCACACATGAGTACCCTTCCCTTTCTCCTGGCAAATCCCATTCAAAGGACCATTTCTCCCTCAAAACCAGCAAGTAATTTATCAGCACAAAATGGAAAAGATTGGACATATGATACTTTATTACCTACTTACATCTCATGGGTGTGCTTCCTTAATAACCTTAGAATTAGATAGCTGTAAATTTGATAATCGCTAGAGCTCTTTGAAAACTATGTTGTCACACTTTGATGCTCATGTCACACACATTATACTCCTTTTCCCAACAGCATACTTCACCTAGAGTGAAAGACAGTCAAGGGAGAAGGGGCTGTTAAAGAAATGCTATAAATGGGCATATACTGGAGCAACCACTTAGCATGTTACATATACAGAGATTGAGCTGGTCCCTTGGATGCTTCTGAGGCAAGGGGAAGTAAAATCATCTTTATCATTCACTTTTTGCTGTGTAGAGGGACTCAGCAGACATATTCTAAATCTAGTTTTTGTGTATCAAAACAGATGTAAAAATAGAAAACTCCATCACTGTTCAGTTGTTCCAGAAAGCAGTGTTTTTCTTGCTGCTCTCTCAGAAAAGATACAGTCATGAAAATAGCCTGTAGTTGGGAACCTATCAAGCTCTAGGACATTTCACAGCCCAGAACCCTGGAAGTCCAAAATAGCTCCTCAATAGACCACATTTTCCAGAAGTTGTGGATTTATTTATATACATAGACCTATCTGAGAAAACTCAAAAATGGGCTAAGAATACAATAAACTTAAATTTCTGTAGCTCCTTGACTAACTGACTGAACTAACAACTACTACTACTAAGCTGGTGTAAGGTTTATACCTGCTACTAAGGTGCAAATAGCTCTGGAATAAAACACAGCAGTACTTTGTAGGAGCCAATGTGCTATGCAGTGCTGCAATGTGCTGCAGTGCTATGCAGTGGCAAAAGCCACATAAAGAAATCTAGTAACATGACAGGAGGAGAATTTAGGTCCCATGTAAGGTAAATGAACATTAGATACACTTCGGCATGGGAGGGCTAACAGGGTTTTCACCTATAGTATATGTGCTATGTTCCCAGTGCTACAGGAGCCGGCTGTGTGCTGTAACAAATGCATTCTTTTCTCAGCCTAGCGCAGAAGTCCTCTGCACTACAGTCCCACTGGGGACTCTCAGGAAAAGAAAAGAGTTGCTATGGGAAGGCACAGAAAGCTGCCTGGAGTCAGTACCCCTGACACAGTTGGCATCCTCCGGCACATGCAGGACAATTTATCAGGTGAAGTGATCACAGGACCAAGGCTGCATTTCAGATGCTGCTGCCACTCAGCCCAGAAGCTGGGTAGCAGACCTCTCACCAGGCTAACTCTGCAGCGGGAAACTTCACCTAACAGGATATGTAAGAAATCAAAAGGTGTAAGACCTGCCAAATCATAAAACCTTGTAATATGATACTAGCAATGGTATGTGTGTAAGAAAACACAGCAACAGCGCAGACAGCTAAAAAATGGTGTTGCCATGACCTGATAATTTTAGATAAAACAACACAGGCCTTGCTGCTGCATGGCCTCATGAAGAAAAAGGGGGCTCATATATGCAACTCTTCACTACCTCCTTTCTGGCTTTTTCAGTGTCTCAATTTCAACTTGAGTAATGTCACCCTGTGAAGTAGCGGAACTCCAGCGTCATCTAATGAACCTCTGAAATCCACTGCTGCTTACCAGGGGGCCAAGGTTTCAAGAATAAAAGACAAAATAATTCCCAGTAAGCCTCGTACAAACATTTTAATGTGCCTGTACCAAGCGGTATTTTCACACCATTCCTTTCCTCTCTCCTTTGACTGCAGAAAGAGCTAAAAGGAAAAAAAGTACCTATGAATACCGACGTGCAGGGAATCCTCATAAATTCACTTCCCGTCAGTCCAACAAATGAGCCCCTCCTGGGAAGCAGTGAGAGAAAGCCTTCTCACAACAGCCTGATTATCAAAAGTCCGTTCTCTTGTGAAATACTCTAACCTTGCAGGGACAAGTATCCTAGTAATATGAACGTATCATGATAGCTTGAGCACTATAAATTACTTTTGTAACCTGGGACGTGTGAGGCACATTTCCAGCAGGTCAGTTCCCAGTGATGTTGTTTGCATCTCTGTATTACTTGAGAATTACCCTGAGCCTGAAAGACTCATGTGCTATACAAATTCAATTTCTGAACAGAAATGTGATTCTCCAGACATCAGACTTCAGGCACTTGCTGCATCCATCATAATTTTAGCAAACTGTTTTTATCACTGCCCTACTCTCCTCAGAAATTCAACGCATGTTAACTGCTACAGTCCTACCCACTATTTCTAAAATTTTCTAGAAATAAGCTGCTAATTGATTTTTTTTTTTCTTCAGGGACTGCTGTAAGTCCCGTAAGTTCTTCAGTACTGATGGTATTTCTGTCAAATTCCAGATTTGCCTTTCACAGTTCTCTGTCCTGGATCTTTTCCATTTTTGCGGTTTTCAGAACCATCCACATTTTGCAGCTATCCTTTTGTGAACACATTCTACATAATAATCTGAGGAGGTACCTCCTCTCCTGCTCACGTTTTATTTCTTTCCAGTCTCGTTAGAGTTGCTCGGCAGCATTTTTACATGTCAGTACACAAAGCTAACCTCATATTTATCCCTCTCCTAACCCTAAAAAAGAAACGGCCATTAAAACCATGTCTCATTTCAGCTGTATCTTTAAAACCCCAAACTCTGTGAAACTAGAATGAACTAGTGTAAATCAAACAGTGCTTTTACCACTTAGACCCGCCCTGCAACCCTTTCCAATCAGGGAATCTAAAATTACCATATTTACAGCATCTGTAGCAGAGCCAAGTACAAAACAAGATGAATAGCTGTGACGCACAAGGCAGAGTGTGGAAGTATGCAGCTGGGCCTGCAAACAATATAAGCACTCGGTGCTGAAGTCCATCTAATGTTTTTCACAGACCAGAGTGACTAAAAGGGGGAAGGGGGGAGGGAGGGAGAAGAGAAATTCCAGGAAGATGAGTGAAAACACAGCAGAAATCCCAGGCTGCTTCACTAATGGGTAATTGAAATGACTCACAAAAGGTCTAGTAGGGAATTCAATTAATTAGGGACGTGACTGTGCAGAGAGGAGGAGGGAAAGAAAAGAATGCCGACGATACAAGAAAATCACTGCACTCCATTCACTTAAAAAAGGGCCTAGAAGAAAACCTCAAGGGAAGAAAAAGCCAAGTTTTTCAAGGCAGGGCCTCTACCCCTTCTTATGCACAGAAAAGGGCCACAGTCGAACCACCCTGGCTTCAAGGGACATGAAAAGGACAAATCAGTGCATCCGTATTGCCTCTCCTCCTTCTTCTGGATTTCTAATGAAAAGGAATGAAAAGAATAAAATTTGATATACTAACTACATCGCCATTAAGGCAACTGGTAACAAACTACGAGGACAAGGCAGAGGAACGATGCAGGACAGATTAATACAGTGCTGCTAATGGCATCCCCCTCTTCATAACACTGCTGCTTGTTCCATGTGACAATGAAGGGAGGGCAATAGGAAGCAGCAGGAAGGTGAATAAATGAAAAAACTGTAGGGATCAATGAAGGGGAAAATGTAACGCAAGAAAGGGAGAGCAGCAGGAATGGGGACATGCAGGAGGACTGGAATTGACAATAGCAGGGGGAAAAAAAATGGAAAAGGAGTGGATGGAGAGAAGGTGAAGGGAAATGGGGAAGTGGATGGATGAGAGAACTGGGAGGGGGAAAAGCTGAAAAGGAGAAGAGCAGAAGGGGGAATGGTCAAGGAGAAAACAAGAAGTTTCACAATCAGTCAGCAGTTAGAACTTGCTGGAATGGGTACATGAGAACTGCAGTGTTGATTCAGCAACCATCTATTGACAAATATTGCTTCTGATGAAGCCCCAGAGACTAAATTTACACTAGTGCTAGTTTAGAAATCTTGAAGAAAGTGCTACCTGAACTTGTAGGCCCACAACCGGTCACTCCTGGTAGTGGAACAGCAGGGAGAGATACAATGACCATGGGCAAGTACTCACACATGGGATGGAAAATGGGATCTGCAGCCTTTCAGGATAAAGTTACTGCAGCTTGAAATGTAGCTCTTGTTAATTTTGACTGGGAGCTGTTATTGCCAGGCTGGCTGTTCAATTGCTTTACACAAAAGAAAGTCACAGTCGTTGTTTACCTTGGGGAATCATGATGAGACCTAACAAAAAGTACTTCTTAGGCCCTATCAGGTCCAGCACTGAATGCCCTCTGAAGGCTTAGATATGCTCTCACACTTAAGGATCAAGATACTATCGCTGTGAAAGGTTGGCAAAGTTTGCAATGTGCTGCATGTTCGGGCAATTAGCTGAGTATTTCTGTTCCCAGAGCTGTCAATCTGACACTGTAGCAAGAAAACATACAAATCAAACCGTATTCCTCTGCCAATGAACTGACCATTAATGTCAGCTCCACTGTCAAATGACTTTCAGAAGAGCAAAAGATATTTTATAAGATTTATATTTACTGTAAAAAAGTAAAGAAGACATAATACTGCCCAAGAGAACAATTTTTAGGTAGTTGAGACACCCTGGATGAGAAGGAAAAATACACTATTTAGGTAACAGGAACCAGTATGATATAAATATCTTTATATTAGTGTAAATACACTAGCATTTAGACAGAGATATTGCACTACCATAACTACAGCTAGGCTTTCACAATGTTTTAAGCTAAATTCATGCAAAAATGAGTATACAGAGATCCCCAGCTGATTCTGAACCAACCTTCCAACATGACCCTAAGGAGTGCTATGCCACTGCAGGAGTCATCTTTCAGAACAGGTATGAAGTTGAGAACCAGATACTTATGGGATGGTTTAAGAAAATAGCCCCTAGAAATTTTGTAAGGACACTAGTTGGTGCTCTGGATAAATGGAAATGCATTTTAGTTTCAACCAGCTAGGCTGGTAGTTCCTATGGACATGAACCACAGACTGTGGCCATTCGGCGCCTAGGTGCCTATGCGACAACGTGATTGTTGCACAAGAGTTACAATACCACCATAAAATGTCAGTTAAGCTAGGCAGTCCCAATAGCAAATTCAAGCTGGGTAGCCAAAGCACCACTTGACACAGTACTTTATTCACTTCAAAGCTTCATTCTTTTCAAATTCTCTAATGTGTCTAATGAAACAGGCCAATGTGCTCAAAGGTCATCAGTTTCTAACCGAAGTGCCTTCAAAATTTAACAGGGCCTTGTTTCCATTGCCAGTATAATTTTGTCTTTTTTACTGAGTCTTCATCAGATTATAATCATGAGAACTGCAGGTTAGGTCAACATGTACCTCTAGGCTCTCCGGATTCTGTTAACCCAGGCTCACACTTTTTGTCCAGACCCTCCTCTCTCCCTCTTGCAAAACACTCAACAGAAAATAAAAAAAAATCCCTGTCTTCTACAAAATCAAAATAATTAAAATAAATTCCTTTTATCTCTCCAATTAAGTACCATCCAGTATTTAGTCAGTTGACAGCACCAAAGAATGATTTTTCTGTATTCCACAATGTCATCCCTCCTCCCTGGGCCCGTTCAAAGCCTCTTCTACATATTTAATCACTTCTAGCCAGGCCTGGCTAATGACATGCAGGGCCCTGCCCTGCCCTGACCTTGCTATTTCTATTTTGGCTCAGCACATCCTCTGCTAGCTGGTTAAAAAAAAAAAAAAGAAAGAAAAAGTTGTTTCTCTGTCTCCCTCTTGGACTTAAAGGTCCTGTTACTGGCAGGGGGTATGGTCAAGGACACTGCTGAATACAGAATGAATGCCTGTGAACATTGCTTTGCAAAACTATTGCAGTCCAACCAGGACCATAGCAACTGAAGTGCAAAGTTCTTTTTTCCCCCTTTTCTCTTTGGCTGGCAAAGACTGGTGGGCACTGTTCATCTACTGGGAACAGCTCATGGCTGGTAATTCTGTAAGAAAAATGGGCTGCTCAAATTGTTTGCAGCACTTTTTCATAGAGCACTGGTATTTGTTCTATGGTTTTGGGCACTTACTGTAACCAAGTATGTTGTTCTTGGTTTTCCCTATCTGCTCTTCCTATTTGCCAACAGAGCAATTTGAAAATGCATTTTCCCTTTCTGAGAGCTCATAAATAAGTGTGATCCCACTTACGACCACTTAGGAAACACTGGATGTTGGGTTAGCCCTTTTGTCACATGACGTTGGTTGCAGGAGTTTATCAACATGCCAATCAGAAGTCAGAAATGTTTTGAGTATACAACAGGACAATATTTACATGGTGATCCATGTGGTCTTTTTAAGCTGAGTTTGTTTCCAAATGGTTTATGATTTTGTTGGCCACGAGTTTTGACGTTCAGTTTGACATACTGAGTTGCTGTAGGAACCATAAACCGTATTTGAAGTCAGCAACAGCAAGGGCAATCTTTTTATTCTTTGTGCGTACATAGTGCCTTATATTGTGGAGCTCTGCATACTGAATAGGGGTCACAGATGATATTGCAAAACAACCAGTAACAGCACAAGAATCTTTAGGTACTCAGACTGTCAGAAAAATCAGGCTGAGCAGCTCAATTCACCATTGTTCCTCCAATTATCTCTCAGTGGAGGCACACCAGAGAAAATGGTGCTGAATAAGATAAAGATGCCTTTAGCTAGTGGCCCAAAACTAACATCCTACACCCCATGGAGCACTGTGGGGCTAAAAAGCTGACTAAGGACCCACAATATAGACCATATTTCTAACAGCCAGAATCAGTTTAACGTGCCCTTATTAGCTCTACTGCATGAGCTGGAACTCACACAAAAGGAGTTAGATTAGCATTTATGAGTCCAGTCTTTTCTCAGGTCAACTAAAACAAGCAGGTTCAAGTTGCGACATTCTGTTGACTAAAAGCAGTAGGACATTAGACATCGCTTGGAAGAAGAAATGATAAAATCGTGTCTGCATCACTGAAGCTGAAAAATATAGTTGTGTCATTTTCCTCTTAATACTGCTTATCGGATTATTTTTAGTCTGTTTTTTTACACAGACAACACTTTTGCAAACACATTCTGTATCCCAATGTACACAATTTTTTCAACCAAGTCTGACGAAGGATAGAGGTACTCAAACATATGTGTGGTTACAGAAATTCAGTGAGAAGAGATGATCAAGGAGAGGAGAGAGCTCCTGTAAATGTCCCTTGTTGGCTCATTAAGTTACCCATGAAGACGTAAGTATGGCAATTGCAGGAAAAACTTGCAGATACAGTGAACTAACCACAAGGTACAGATCTGTACCAAACCACATTTTATTAGTTTACTACACTCACAGGTTTGTCAGAACTTCAAGAAAACCCACCTGAAGTTGCCTGTTTCATATGAAAAAGTGGAAACACACAGCTTTTGTTGGGATCGTGCTACCAGTCTTTTCCACCACCATAACACTGGTGGCTGAGGGCATGCTACCCTGAAACAAGCAGCTTTACTGTCTCACATGGTTTGACATTGGACACAAATGGCTGTAACTGTGCCTGACTAGCAAAGTCATGGTCCTTTGCTGTCCTTTACTTCTCTTTCATCCAGCCCTGCCAATTCCCTTGTGCTCATCTTACTCAACAAGATGTCAGTTCAGGAAGTGAAAGTGGCAAAAAGCTAACCCATGAGTGCTAAGTGAATGGATTTCTGAGGAGTTTGATGAGCACCAGAACTGATGCAGAAGCTAGCCTTTGGTTGGCCACCTGCTGGTGACTATGGTCTTATCTGGCCGGAGTCAAACATCTGCACCTTGTGGTCCTCACCCAGTAGAACGGCACCTGGGAAGACATCACGCAGCGCCATTTAGGCCCACCCTAAGTGAGTAACAAGCCTCATGAAACCAGACAAAGGCAATACTCAGTCACTCTCCAAGCAGGTCTCTGATCCACTTCGGGCCTCAGCCTCACTGCAGTTGTACAAAGTAGAGCCAAAGGCACGGCACGCTCTTGTGGAACAAGCACACTCACACTAATTGCCTTTGTCCTTTGTGTTGCTGTCTGCTGCAGACATTTTTGTCATGATTTTACACTACAGATATCAAGATCATTGAGTGCTGAATCTTCCTTGTTTATGCTGTTCCTGGTGTTTGGCAGAGCTGGAGAATGCTACCTCAGGGTGCTCCTTCCCTGGGAGCTCTGGTGGGATGCTGCACTTCAGCCACATCCACACAGCTAAAACCAAAGAATTTAAAAACAGCTGTGAAATCCAACTGTGCCTGATCTGCTCTGGTGTTTGGCTGGCCTCTGTGGGGCCAAATTGTTTGGACTCAAAGTAAAAATATGATTTAGCACAATTCACCAGACCAGGCAAAAGCATTTCTGGAAGGTTTTTTCCAACCTACTTGTAACAAACAAATTTGGGCCACCACCTATACAAGCCAGAAAAAATGTTCACCTTGCTTAGCCACAATTGAGCAAAATAGATTTTTTTGGCAGCATGGACAAAGCTTTAGGCATGTCTTTTCTTTTAAGGTCCCCTCCTAATTCCAGTTTTCCATTCCCACCCTTCGGAATTTCTCAGATGATTCCCTTTCCCTAATGGCTTTTCAGTTTGGGTACTGTCCTTTAACTTTTTTTTTTCACCCTCATGGTTCTTTTCCTTCCTTTAGTCTTTTTGCATTGGCTTTCTTTCTACCATGTCTCATGGAAACCTATTAAAAGACCTCCTATCTCTACCATTCCTACCCTTCATTTGCCAAAATATTTTCCTTTGGCCAAAGGTATTCTTTGATACCCCTAGATTAAACTTCCAATGTATTAAATCAGTGGGACACCTGTTAAGATTCCTGACCTTAACAGCGACCTAAGATCACTATTCCAAAACATATAAGGATTTCTTTTTATTTACATGTGTCATACTCATATATATATATAGATATGGATTGATAATGTATCCTAATACGCTTGCCACTTCCTCAAAATTAGCACAGAAAAGATATGCATAAGGAAAATGGCCTAAAGTGAACCTTTTGAGCAAGACATCTTCAGAAAGAGAGGAAAATAGACAAATTCAATAGCTGAACAGGGAAAACTGGAGTCTATGATTTCTAGACAAACTAGTCTTCCTTTTGATACTACAGACTTCATATGTCTCCCATGCAATGGGCCTCAAAACTCCTATTTATTTAGCATTAACAGGATGAAGCATTTATAAGACAGCTCACAATCTAAAAGGTCAACAGGGAAACTTCCAGATTCCAGCTCAAATTTTCTGAAAGTTTATTTGAATTGTTTAAATTCAAAGTTAGACTGACTCTCACACTGTTCACAGTAAACACCATACAGTTTTGTGTGCATTTCCAAGGCCAATTAGACTAACCTATGTAAAGGCCCGAGTGCAATTTATTTTCTGCTGAATATGTTTCTTAAAAATTGTCTCACTATCTCCCGAGATTTTAAATCACAATGGTAACCAGTTGTCTTGGGGATGACAAGAAGCAATTCTGCATGGGCAGTTGTTCAAGAGAGCCTCCCCACTGAATTATTCTGAGAGTTCATATCTGCATGTTTTAAAAACGGCCTCCAACCATTGCCTCAGACTCACTTTTCAGAATATATGAGCACTTGAAATTGGTTCATGATAAACTTGTCAAGGGCTCATTTTATCACTTTTTAATTGAAAGCAGGTCACTAAAAAATTTGTCCATGTTGAGAATGCAAAAGCATTTGGGAGGGATATGACACATCATTCAAGCAACACTGAGGGTTCAAATGATGCTTAAAAGCTCAATACATAATGCTGCCCAGAATAAGAGAAACTCTGCTTAGGCAGCCTCAATGCATACCTCACAGTCGCACCAGGACTGCCTCACAAACACAAACTATGTGCATATACCATGCTAGTAACTGATCAATGGCTATTGTTACTCATCACAGGCTTAGAAAAGTATCATGAAAAGCTAGATTACATCTAAAATCTGTGAACTCTCATGGTAAATTTATCAACAACCAAAGAAATAAGGTTTTGTTTTGTTTTGTTGTCCCACTGGAAACACTGACGGCATCTTCAGCAAATGCATCACTATTGCTCTGATGTGCTCCCTTAGTGGCTCTCAGCAGGTTCAGACAAGAAATGAGAAGGCTGAGTTCACTTTCTTGAGTTACATATTACTGTGAGATCCAAGTCCTTGCTGGTTCAGAAATCACATGGTGTATTAAGGGCTTAAGATTAATTCTGGAAATTTAAACTCCTGTTTTAACCATAAGCCATGATGGAAATGGGCTACAGAAAAAATAAATTGGATGAACCTGGGTCACGGAGTAATAGAACTTCCTAATCAAGGCAAAAAGAGTGAGCTAACTGAACTGATAAATGTGCTTTTAGCATCCTGTCAAGTAGATTGCACCACTACCTTGTTTTGGGACTCCAATGAGAAATGACAACATTAGGTATTTTATATTAGAGGAGAGTTTTTGCAGGGTTCCATGTAGGCAATTTTTATGTTAAAAGGTAAGGAATAACCTGCTCCTTTGTAAATGGAATGAAATCCACTCTCTTCAGGCTGGTTAGCAGAGTCCCTTTTTCTTCTTTCTGATATAGCCCAGATTTAAATGTAAACTGACTGTTAGGTGAGAACTCTGTTGTTCATTACCAATTCCTGAAAACTTCAACATGGCTTCATCTCTTTATAGCCAACACCAACATTTTTTCCTACTGGGGATAAAAAGTAGCAAAAAGCAAAAGTAATATTCAAGTCAATCCCCTACCTTCAGAAGACTACATAACATGCAGATGATATCCTATACTCAGGTAATACATTTCACAAGACGATAGATGAAGAGAGAGTTCATATGATATGTAGGGATGTACTATTAACATCAAATACATTCCAACTCCCTTATCTAATCTAATGAGCCATTTAACAGTTGATCTATCAGGTCATGTCTTCGAATCAGTTTTGTGCCATGGGAGTAAAGGATGCCTAATATTTAAATAAGAATAATCTTTGTGACAAAGGTGAACTTGATCAGTAATAAAGATTGTTTCCAATCAGTGATCTTCAAAAGGTCTCTTCTGTTTCTTTCCAGCTGACTACACAAAACATCACAGTACATAAAATACCTCAGTCTAATCCACTGCCACTTATTTTCCTCTTTGCTTTATTTCTTGACCTTTATGACGTACTTTGGTAATCGTTTTAGGCCTAGAGAAGGTATGCTTTTGCTTGCATATGGAAACTGTAAGCACTTTCATCCTTCCACCGCCAGAACACACACACACAAGCTGGCACATTCTTCTAATCACAAAAGTAAAAAAAAAAAAAAGAAAGGTAAAGAAAAATATCACAGCTGCAGTATTAATAGCAAATATATTCTGGTTCATGTCTGGTTACACTCAGGTGAACACTGATAAGTCATGTGTGAGGTTCTCATACACAGCTTTGCCTCTGCAACACCAATCTTAACATGCCTCTGCCTCTTTTTAACACTGTCATGCAGCTCAGTCCTGTACAGCTTCTTGCTGATCCACTCCTCTCCAGTATAAATAATAGACACAATTTATTATAGTTTGCCATAGCTGGTAGTTGTTTTTTACAGAAAACTAAATATATGGGCCTTCATCTCTCCTCCCCTCCCTCCTCCAAATCTGAGACTTCAGTACAGATAGGCAAGTATGCTAAATTCTGCAGTAATGGTTCCTCCAAATGATAACTCTGAAATGTCATTTCTGAATATTTGCAAAGCACATGATGAAAAAGATCTGTCCTAATTAAGTTGTTTTGTGTGTTGTTCTAAATCATGCACAAGTGGTTCCAGCAATATATATGAAAAATCAAATTAGAGTACCGTATTAAACAAAACTGTCTTTATTGTGCAGCAGTGCCCCGAATTACTGTATATGCCCTGTAAGGACCATCCTGGCCATCTTAGGAGGTACATATCCTGCCTGATTTTTGGCTGATCTGTATTGCATTTACAGCATGGGGAAATTGGAAGCAACTCTAGCACTATTTTTCAAGAGCAAACTAAGGTTAGACCTTAAAGCAACAATGCTGAGGCAAATCACAATACCTTCCTTCCCAGCAGTCCCAGTACGGCAGTTCTTCACTACTTGCTACACTCAGGCAGTGTTTATGGAAAGTCACTGAGTACCTTGAAGAAGCAAGTCTCTGACTTACCCATAGCATTTGCAACCAAGTGCACAGTTTTCCTAGCACAAAATTAAACACTGGGACTAGCATGCCATGGCATTCACAGCAGGGCTTCACAGCACACTCAGTTATGATATGTTGAGCACAACAACATACTGAAAATAAAACACTTGAGCAAGAAAACTGAGCAAACGGCTTGGTATCTTTGGATCATCACCAAGGCACCAGGTCTTCATAAAATAAAGCTTAACATAAACAGTAGGAATAGGAAAGCATTGCTAGACATTAAAGAAATGCTAACTTTCCTAGTTTGGGAAAATTCATTCATCACTACAAAGTCATTGCTTTGCAGCTTGATTCAACAGCACAGAAGGATGTATAACAAATTCCTTATAGGAAGTTAAGAATTTTATCTGTTCTTTATTAAAAAAAAAAATTAAAAACTCTAAACATATCAGGTTCAAATCTAATGTGCAATCCTACGAATGCCTGATCAGTTTTGCTTTCTTCCTCTTCCCACTTTCAAATTCTGGTCTCCTGCACAGCCACACAGCAGCAGAAGAAATTTCCAGGAGTTTTGGACATTTCTGCAATTACTTAACTTGGTTTAAACGACTTTACAATAGTAGGTGTTATTATGCGCAATAATCAGCTACAGGGAAAACACTTTGACCTATATGATCAATATTCTTTCAAAAAAAAACAATGAAGATTGTTGCCTCAAAATGTCATCACTGTACAGACCTGTTTTAACTTTCCCCTCTGTAGGTTGGAATGGACTACCGGAGATAAAGGGTCATAGCAGAGTGGAGCTGTGCTCTGAGCTCTTGTTCTTCCTTTGCTGTAATTAGGCTGCATCATGGTTTGTAATTGAATTTCTGCACTCACAGCTTACAAGAGAAATGCTCAAAAGACAGCAGTGGGAACACTATGCTATGCAACTCCTGATGTGTAAGTCAAATTGAATTATATAGATGAAACTGCAAACACTCAAGGGCCCCTCTAACCTGGGGTTCGCTCTTCTGGCAGTACCACATCAATGTCTTTAAAGAAAGCAGCTGCCTTTCCACATGCCACTGTGGGCATAAGCTGCCTATTCCAGAGTGAGCAACCAGACTGCAGGACTTTGCTGCTGTTCCAGGCCCCTTTAATGCCAGCATTACAGGGGGATGGGGCACCATGCTGGATGCTGCACTCGAAATGCCCGTTCTTTCCTTCTGGCACAGAGAACCCCACTGTTCCTTTTTAAAAATCCCCTGCTCTTAGCAAGGTTTGTTTTCATAACTGGTTCCCAGAAACCTCTTGGGGGTTCCAAGCCCAGAAAAGTAATTACTGCATTACTTTGGCCACAGACACACTATCAACCTTGTTAGACTTGGCATGTGGAGACAGCCAAACACCTGCTGCTGCAACATTTATTTGATAAGCTTCATGGTTTGCTAACGTAAACCTGATCCTGCTGACCTGCAGGAGGATGAAAAGGAGCTGGGGGGAAAGGGTAGAGCAGGTAGGCAATCTCATGGCCCTCTGGCCAGCAGCTTACAGCCCTCTCTCCCAGCAAGCTCCCATTTCTCTTTGCTTTCTTGTTCCCTGGTGAGAGCTTCAGAGAACTGGTTTTCCCCCTGCAGTTATGCAGGCAGATGTGGAAAGGGCTAGGATTCCCATGCCTTATGACGGATTAACTGACAAGTGCAGGATCAATACGGGAATTGTTCTAGCTCTGGCTGCATCTGTAGCCTTCCAAAGCAGACAGAATAGCTGCACACACTCTCGTTGGCATGGTGGTGTGTGCACTGAAAGGCTGGCTTAATACCAAAGTCCATTAGTTAACAGCAAGGGGGGAAGGAAGGGCTGCAAATCAGCCAAATCAACAGATAAAAGGTTGGGATGAAAGCAGATGTAGAAATAGAAACTTGATTTTTTCTTTTTTATTCCTCAAAAGATGCAGTTTTCTCGTCTAGTGTCAAAAAAAAAAAAAAAAAGGAAAATGGAGTAAAGGGAAATAAATAAGGTTTTGTCCCAGACAGGACAGTCTCTTCCAGTGGATACTGCCAAGCAGTATATGCGGAAAAAACAGAGGTGCCAGGGGACTTAGCAGGAAGGAGAAAATCATCTTCCCAACTATGGTGCTTGGCATCAAGAAACAAACTTCTGACAGGCAAGCTTGCATCCTTCTCAGCCTCACCTTTTTCTAGGCAGGGGGAATCAAAAGTGGACTATCTAGAAAACCAGGAAAGGACCCGTCCATGTATCCACTAGCTGTCACTTACATGGAAAGGCTTTGACCTCAGGACAGTACATTTTCTAGTGTACCTCTCCCTATGTATGTTGATAGTGCATCTTGGAGATGCACAGCCTGATTCACCCACTTGAGAGACAGTGAGAAGCAGATGAATCATTCTGGATGACATCAGAGCCAGACCAAACTTTTATATAAAACTTGGCAAAAATCTGAAGACTAAACCTCTGAATGTGTGTGAAACTGTCTACATGATCATCTTCTATCTTATTTCACTTTCTTCTGCGGGCTCAGAACCGCAGGAACTTTAATTCCTGAAGGAGAAAAACCTGCAAAAATTCAAATAACATACCATAGGACATTTTCCATATAGATCCAACCCAAATCAAAGCAAAAACCTCAAAAGAAAACTTCTCTTGTGGAATCTCAAGCCCAGTTTTGCGGGTATGTGAAATCCAGATTATGAATGATAAGCACCTGAAGTTTTGGACTAGTACCAACATTTTACTTTTGTATTCAACCCTTCAATGTACAGGACTCACAGCATCAAAGTGAAACACTAAGTACACTCAGAAAACCAGCAGGACTGGTTTCTCAGAGCTTTACTAACACAATCAACTGTTCTTCAATTTCTGCCTTTATTGAGTAGCCTGTTTCTCTCTGAATGGTATGAGACAGATTTGTTAGAACTAGTAATTAAGAAAGAGAAACAAATAACCCAATACTTTTAGCAGACTCTTGTGGAAAGTGCTGCAAGGAAAAAGAGAGTGTAAGTGGATTTGATGCACACTGGGAAGCCTATACTACTTGGAAGCCTGTGGGTATGAAAGAAAAATTATGTCCAGCTCACAGAAAGCGCACCAGACTAAGCCATCGTAGTTTCCTTGAAAACTGCTGATGACTGAAGCCAGTAACTTCATTCTTCCTCCACCATTTTGCTTCAGGCTCTACGCCCGTGCTCACCGACAGGCTAAAAGCAAAATAACTCCAAAGGCATTACTTACACACCAGGCAGTGGAGATAAGGAAGAACTCATGACCTGTTCCCCTATAGTTGCTAGAGAGACCAGCAGCAAAACTCCCAGGCTAAGGACAATTTTCTTGCTTGGAGGTCTCTAAATAATAAAGCCATTTCATTAAGTATTAAGCACCATTACAAAATGACTATAGAGATTTTCCTAATGGGATTTCTGTAAAAAAACCCTACTGTATTATAGGGTGCTTTTCTGTATTATTCTGCCTTTTATTCTTAAACCTAGTTTCAGACTGTGAGTAAATGCACACCTTGTACAGCAGCTTCCACCCATAATTTCCCCAGAGCATCATACATGCAGAAGCTCCCTGAAGGATATATGTTTCATGGTAAAATACTGGCAGACTGTTACTCTAGCAGGCATAGTTTTAAATAAATTTCAACAGCCAGGTGAACTACTGCTGATTACCAGCTGAGAAGTGGCACCCAAGCAGCTTGAGCTGACAGATCAGCACTCTGAAACCACACTAGGTTTGGAGCACAGCAAGGCAAATGAGAAGCAATGATGGCCGTACAGTTCACTCACAGCATCCCCAAGAGAGCAGCTGTATGCTGACAATGAACACTACAGCCGAAACAAACCAAAATTGTACAACAGCTACTTAAAATAAATCCTCCCAACAGGCCCCGCTTCCTGTTCTGTTAACAGCCACCAGACCAGAGGAGTGGAACTTACTCCGAGTCACGTAAATACACGTGTGCTCAAAAGCACTAAGCTCTGGGTGCCTAGGCATGTGTGGCTGCATACACTTTTGTGTGGCCAGCTACAGGATGACGAGAATAACATGAATGCAAGAGGTCGCCCTCTCCATTTTCTTGCTCCCTGCAGAGAACTTTATGTCATTAAAAACTGAAAAATTGCGAGTTCTTTCATGTCTCCAGGTAAAATATGAGCAAGTGTTGCAGGCCCTTAATCACACATGGATAACTAGAGCTCAGCCAGGTACAGGTACTCAGAGGTAACACATCACTTCTACTGTGTCACACCCCTGGGAATCTCCAGGATCCAGACCTTACCACTACACCATTTTGTATGACAGGAAAGGATCAAACTGGATAGGTTAAGGGTAGAACGTCAAGATAAAAGTTTTTTTCACAGTATTCACTGAATATTATGCCTTCAAATCTCTTCTTTCCTTTTCAAAAATGTATTTCTAACTTTGCAGTTCTGAAGAACAACTTTTACACTGTGAACTGAGAGTAAGCAATATAGTAATTTGCCCAAGTCTGCAGACACACTAAACCAGGTTTCTCAAAAATAACTTCCACGTCATAGCTTGATGCCTTGAAATGACTGCCTGAAGCCCCTCCTTCTCCCCAGAGTTTTTTTTGTTTGAATGTATCTAGCTTCTTCAGGTTTGAATCAATGGAAGAAAAAGACTGCAGCTTTTTGTTATGTTTTGGGTTAAAATCTATTGAAACCGGTAGATCTAACACTATGTTTCCTTTCAAGCTAAATAAGGCTACAGTTAAATTCCTCTTTGTTTAGTAACTGCTAAAAACAAAAGACTGCAAAAAAAGCCAACACAGGCTGCACAGTGTCTGGACCTCACGAGACAAACAGAATCATGGGAACAGGTTCCCCAGATATGGAGATTAAGGCAATGAGTAGTACAGCTCTGCTTCTAAAAGTTATTCATCCCTAACTGGGATGAATATGGTATCTTTGTCAACATATGAAGCAGATCCTGACATGTGAGTTTCCCTATAGCCAATACTAAGTACATAAATAGTACTACATCAAAACAATGTAATTATTTCTTTGATATTTTGCTAGCTGTCACTCAACACATGTGGAATAGTAAAAGCATAAAACTGTCTATTTTGAGTGTGTGTATGTGTAAAGAATACCAAGAACAGGTTTCTTCTTAAAGAAAGACATCTAAAGCCATCCAAAATGAATTTACTCTCTCAGAATGCTGACATCACTTTGAACCTTAAAATAAATCTCTAAAATCTATCAAGCAGGTGAAAAGGGCTTCAGTTTCATCCTTTAGCCACACCTTATCCTTAGCTAAGTTGTAGACGGCTAATCACCTCCAGTTATTTCTGACCAAAGTTTTAACCACCTCTGTCAAAGTCATGAGTACCTAACATATGTTGGGGAGAGAGGAGGAAGTGATCTGTTTGAGCATTAGACAAATAATAGACTTACTGACAGAATAAAAGCAAAAGAACAAAATGAAGTAACTGAAAAGGACAGAAGACCTATTTGCTTATAGCAGCATTTGAGGAAGGCCTAGGAGAAAGAGAGGCACCTAACAATATCTAAAAGCCTTTGGGTCTCTTTATTTCAGCTATATCAGGCCCTAAGTTTTGGCAAGAAGAAATATGGTAGGAAAGGCTAAGATTTCCAGCCCTTCACCTTGATATACAGATCATCTTTCCCACAGCACCAGTCTATCAAATTGAACTTCATTTTTCCTTTAAAAAACCCCAGTCTAATTCACAAAAGCTCTACAGCATCTCTGGCCTGTTTTCAGGGCACTGTGGCACACAGGAGGTGGACTGGGTACTGAGGGGGAGGTACAGCATGCTTTCAGGAGGAGGAAATACTACATGAAAATCCCATGAAAAAACCATGTCCTGCTCAACCTAATCTCCAGAGAACCTGTTATAAAATGTGAGAAATTATTTAAATCAAGCAAAGTGTAAGAGATTATGTGTGTACATTTGCTTGAATTGACTCATAAAGTTAGAAAGCCATGAAAATGCAAAACTCACTTTGAAAAAATGTGACCAGAGAAGGATATATAAGGCTTTCTGGATGACTGTGCAATACCTGGATTATCTGTGTGTGTATATATGGCCTTTAACACAGTAGAAATGGAGTATCCTACACATAATGCTGAAAAAACATTAAAAAACAGGACATGGATAAATTCTTCTGTCTACTATCACAGAAAACCAGCAAGAATTAGCATCTGAAGCCAGATATCTTCAGATCTTATTCTTAAAACCATATTTCATTTGATACAACTCATTCCTAGGGCACATTTAAAAGAACAGTGAATCAGTGGTGCTGACTGTTGTGGTTCATTAGCCAGTCAGCAAAAGAGATGTGTCCTGCACATATTCATTTACCATAACAAATATTTGCACAGGGGACTGAAGCACTGGGAAACCATACACCCACAGATATTGTCTCAGTCAACCCTTCCTTTCAAGGCTTGGTTCCACTCCCTCCTCCATCTCAGTCCCTCCACTAATCTCCCCGTTTGCCTTTTAGTTTTGCTTAGATTGCAAGTCATCGTCACTAAGTACATGAAAACCGTAACCAAAGACTGTCTTTGCCTAACATAATCTCTCAAACAATTTCCAGTTAATGATTTACTGTTTGTTTCACTTCTCCACCCACTGTCTGGCTTTTTTAGGGCAAAGACATAATTTCTTGCATGTTGCTAGAAGACTACATGTACCAATAGGGCAAAGATTGCAATAAAAAAGATTTAATGAGAAAGTGGATGAATAGAACATTTGAATATTTTCCCTTCAGCAAAAAACAGTATGTTGCTACTTCAGTGGCGAAGGCTTTTATGCCAGAAGTGGCATAAAATGGAACCAATGGAAGTACTTTTGGCTCGACATGTCCAAGTGTCTGCTCATCTGATTCATCAATGAGACAATTCACCGTCTGTTTCTGGGGGGAGAATGAATGGAGGAGTTAGCTCAATTATCTGAGAGTCTTCAGGATACACTCTGACAGATGATGAAAGGACTCTAATATGTAATTGAAATACCCTGTACCAAAATACTCACACTAAACCTCGGCTGATTACACACAGGTCTGAGCTATCTCGGACCTTCAGAACAGGAATTGAGTTGTTTATCAGTGAAAGCCAAACTTCTAAAAAGCTGGCTGCCCACTACAGAGCCTTTGTGTTGGGTAAATTAGCTTCAGGAAGAGAATCAAAATGAATTAAAACCACATGGAGATCCTCTCCCTTTACCCCCCTTTTCCCCCTTCCTTTTGCTATATGAATCCCCTCACCAGGAGACAGGGGCCAGTTCAGTCTAATTTAGTCCAGTGTTTTTGTTTCCTAAAGTCTCAGTCTTGGACTGAGTCCATTAATAGGCTGCAGCTGATTTTAATCTAGATAAACTCAAGACTTCTCTCTTCTTTGGTTTTAAAAAGATTACAATTTGTGTGTTATATAAATAGAGGGAAAAGGGGAAAAAAGAACCAGAACAAGTAAAAAGTCTGCTCTCCATTAGCTGACCTGCTGAACAAGCCTGTGATTCAAATAAAGATGAGAAATGAGAGTTGTGAGGGGAAAAACACACAACTAAAAGCTCTTGTGATACTGCATCCAGACACACTGGTAAGAGGAGATGCAGTAATGTCTGATAGCTACCATTACCATCGTAACAACAGAGAAGAGATATCAAGGAGACTGCAAAAGTGGCAAACCAGATGCTTCAAAGACTTTTTGGTTAGTTTGCAGCACCCTTTCCCAGTTAAACTTACAATCACTTTGATTAGCAACTATGAACTCTTTGTATCTCATGTCTGTATGGTAGCTAAAGTGGAATAAGTTGGTCTTAGACTAGCTCCTTGTAGATACTTGTGAGCGTAAAAGAATACTTCGATACCCAAGTGGACTGATTAGAGTGGGATCTCAAAAAAGGGGTGCTGACCCTACCGAGAGTTGCCTCAGATCAGTGCTGAGGTACCTTGGGAGAATAAGTAATAAAGAAGGTGTATGGGTATGTTGTCCTTCCAGCTCTGGGCTTCTCAGGGAAAGTGAAAGAAGAAACAAAGCTCACGTCAATGCAATGCAAAATTATTTCTCCTTTTGTTTGGAAAACCTATTCTAGATTAGTTCTAAAAGTACAAAAAAGTACAAAACTGGTCTGCCATAAAAGGTAAATGGGAGAATTATTTTTGGCATGATACAAGAGCTCAGAAGGTCTAACACAAGATGACAGAAGAAAATCACTTCCCTGCAGCGCTGTTTCTTGTGACCACAGTTGTAGATGACTGTCAACGACGCTGTCAGTACTCATATATACCAGTACTAACATGATCATGGGCAAAACACTTTTGTCTTACTAGTTTCAAACCACTCTGTGGAGATATTTTTGTTTCTTCTTCTCATGTCACACAGAAGGAAGAAGAGCTGAATGCTGCAACCCTCCTCCATCTCAGAAACGGCAGTCTCTTCATCAACTTGCTGAACTACCGAGACAATTCTGAGTACAGCATGGCTTAGCGTACTGTATCCTAAACTAATGTTATGTGTGCTCTCAGACCCAGATCTCCCAGCATCAGTTTTCCCTATTAACTTCCCTGTGTGCTGATTTTTCACAGTAACACATTTAAAAATTTAGGGAATACTATCAGACGATACATCTACAGATCTGCAAATTGTGAATGCCAGTGCTAAACTATTTTAATTATGAATGACTGGGTGCCTTTTTTTTTAATGCCAGCTTGAATTCTCTGGCTGCTTTACGTCACTCTGGAACTCTATACACAGTCAGAGGCCACTGGATGGCTCAAGACTGGACGGACCCATTACTTTTAAAAATAATTGCAATAAGCTGCAAATGTCATGCTCATTCTTCTTGATGTTTAACCTCAGTGCTGATGCGTTAAAAGTTTTCCTTTAGAGGAATCTCCTCAACAGCTCACACACATCTGCTCTATTTAAAAACAGATGCTGCCACCGAGGAGCAAAGCTCCTCGAGCAAAGAAGGGACTATGAATGGCAAGTGAGTACAGTGTAGCAACCTGCAGTCACAATTCTGGTGGACAGCAGCAGGATGGCAGCCATTTGGAAGAAGGAGAGTTATAGAGTTGTCTGTAACAGACTTTTGTTCTTTGACTCCAGCTGAAAAATACAGATAAAACACTGCTTTCAATCCACAAGGGAAACAAGGTTTTTAATAACCTATGAGCAAGTTTTTAAGTGAGCTGTACTCACAAACAAAAGATCCCAAGAAGCTGAAGTCCTGATGTCATTATGACTTAAAAAACTCAAAATAGCATTTGCCTCCTCAGAGAATCCATTTCAGAAGTCCAGAAATGCTTTTCTCTGCTTGCTAATGCTGTCATTTTGGGAACTGCACGTTTGTTTTACACAAGAGGGTATATACCTGCATAAAGTAAAAGTCACAGCTTTGCCATAAGAAGGAAATCCAACAGAGGAAGTAGAAGTCCTAGTAATCAATAATAAACAGTAGACACTCAGACAAAGAGACAGACAGGCGGACATGAGTAAGAGGAATTACACAATCCTATTAGCTTTACCTGAATACAGCCCCTTGTAGTAAGTGTCAATTGCAATGATAAACATGCCTGGATTAAACCCAGGAATTTTTCATTCCTTGCTAATGGGGCAAATGTAACTTGGAAGGGGTCTGTATGCAATCACTGGAGGTTTTATTTGTATAACTTTCCTGGAGTTTGACCATGACTGTATTTGATTGCATGTGGGTGGCTGTGGGATGGGCGGACAGCTGGGTGAAAAGCTATGACAAAAGGAATCTTGTCCCATTTCCTGCCTGTGCTTCATTCACTAATGAGCGTTGCTCTGGGTCATTCTCAAGATTTCTTCATCTGTTGTTGTCTCGTCTGCAAAAGGGGCACCCCAGCAGTGGAGCTGTTGTCAGCTTGTCTTGAGAGTTTACTCTGCTGCCTCTCACCCTTGGCAGCTGTGTGGGACTGTAAGTGCCTGACTGTAAACAACACTGTATTTTGTGCTTCTCTTTGGATGATTTGAAGGCCAGTCTGAGGCCAGATGTGTTTGCTGGTGTAATCTGTTTCCCATTTCTTGTTATAAATGTGTATCTCAACAACTAATATTAAAGTGAAATCAGGACTTATCTATTTTCTTCAGTGTGATTTGTGCTGGAAAGAGAACGTTAATAAAACACACTGAAGTCCTCAGTCTTTCCTTTCTTCCCGGAGTGCTTGAAATGTTCAGTGAAAGCACCCTTACAAGTAAACAGCCAGGCTGGTGAACCTGATGGCACTAGACTCCTGCTGTAGCAACCAGTATCCCTCCTGCTAGCTTGTGAAAACAAAGCTATTTTGCTTTTCTAAGAAATACTGTTTCGCAGTAACACTGCCTCATTTATTCTTCTTTTGTCAAATCACTTGAAAAAGTTTCCTCCTGGTAACAAGTTTCTTCTTTTTGCTAGGATTCTTTTATAAAAGGCTTTGACCTTCTGCAGGCAGGTTTCAGCTATCTTCCACAGCAAACTATTCTGTTATCAAGTCCAGTCCCTTGATTAGAAACCCCGCTACACGAAGACTGCATCTGTCTCCTTGTGCCCAGGGTAGCTCTCTGTGGGTTCCAGTAAGCCTCTATTGATAAAAAAGAAGTAAATCACACCCAGTTTCATTATATCAAAGAGACTACTTTTGATGTGTATTGTAAAATGGTATTGAAATAGCTTTCCCCTTCCAAGCAGACAGAAAGGTGAAGCAGCGGGAAGAGGAAAGCTGCAAGGGCTTAGCCCACCTCATCCACTCATGGCCCACAAGACATGTGCTGCTGTAGTGCAACACACAGGTGTGCTCCCCCTGATTCGCCCTCCCCTCGATTCGCCCTCCCCTCTTTCCAGTTATGGCCATGCCCAGCCACAGAGAGAGAGATATGCTCACAGAAACACTTTCCATAAAGAAAATAATAGTGTTGTCATTTCCCCAAGAAGCCTTTCAGAGAAATGCTCTAAAGTTTCATCCCAGTGGAAGTTTTTGTCAAGCCCTCTAGCACTGGGAGGGAAAGGAAACTCCTTCCACACTGCCAGGCAGCTCTAATCACAGATGCACCAAATCAGCACCTACTTTTATTCAAGATCATTCTCCCCTGGCAATACTCAGAAGCTCATCTATTGTCTTCAATTGCAGTAATGAATGTTAGTTACTCAGGCAACCTTGCTAGTTCTGTTCAACAAATAGGCCACCAAAACCCTAAGTAACTTCTATTTCTTCTGTGCCTCTTCAGTTTTAACACCCAAGTACAAAAACTGTAACTGCGTACATAAACCTCCATGACTGGCATAACTGAAGACAACTGTTCAGCTGGCACAGAAGATGCAATTTATTCCATTAAAACCACTTAAGATGATATGTGAGAAGGAAAGAAGCCCTTTTAGCTTTTAGGAAACAAATAATTTCTGGGGTTAGCAATTCAGAAAACATAGCAAACCCAAAACATTTGTATTTGTAAACTGAGTACACATGTACTTGCTGTGGCTTGACTAAAATGTGCTAAGCCCAATGTTGGATCTTTTTTCTTTAAAGAACCACCACACTTTAAGATGCTGGTAATGTAAAAAACCTAAGCATGGCCAGAGTCATTCCCCCACTCTTCCATCCAGGTTTTCAGCATTTTACTGTGCTTTCACATCTACTATGTGAAGTAAAGATCAGTCTGCTTCCAGAAGGCTACTTTGGTGGGTGGTCTGAGTTCTTTTATTTCTTAATTTTATTTTTCCAGTACAATCAGATTTTTCTTCCCATTTATTGTGTTGAGCTTAATGGTTTTACAGAGCCACAGTACCGATAACATAATATGGAGTATTTGCTTTATTTCTTGCTGTATCCAGCATGGTTTTACACACAAGCTGATCACCTCCAGAACCACAAGAAGCCTATCTAATTTGAACTTGGCCCTAATTCTCCTGCCTTCATCAGTTTTGTATACAGTTTGTATACTATGAACCCTTGAAGAAAATTCCTTACACTTGACCCTTTCAGTAGTTTCACGGGATTGTCCCCATTTTTTTGTATTCTTATCAAATGGTTTCACTCTATCAAATCAACATGCCCTTAGAACAACTGCATTAAACAAAACAAGGCTGTTTTCTCTAATTAAAGTTCTTACTCTGCCTACAGTAATGTCAGTAGAGCCTTCACAAAACATGTAATCTATGAAGCTACTGTATTATAAAATGTTTGCAAGCAATCTTCTGAAACTTGTGTCTTACTCGCTGAGGTAAGCAAATCCCTTTTCTGAGATAACCAGTAAAGTTGTGACTGTAACTTTTCAGATTCTGGAATTATGGAAATAGACTCTGTCATAAAAGTGTGAAAGTGTACATCACGCACCACGGCAACCCAAGTTAACAAGAAATCAATATGGAGTGAACCTTGAATGTGCAGACAAAGCTGCTAAGTATTTGTGAGCTGCTTTCATTTTGTGTCCAGAAATGTCAAAGAATTATATACAAGGAATTAATTCTTTATATCAGAATCAAAACATGCACAAACTTTTTTCAAACTCCCCAATAACATAGCATTGTCTCTAATGGGGTATAAATCCATTCCTCCAGCGCTTCTTGATACATAGAGATGGCACATGGACTAGACAAAGCCAGAGTAAGACTAACACATAGGCAGGCTAAGCAAACTTTCAAGATTGAAAGGAGTATCTTTAAATCATAACCCAAGCTTAGCTGATGACACAATCATTGCCTGAGTCATCTGAAAATCTGAAACAATGGCTCTGAGCATGGTAAACTTTGTCATTAATCTGACAGTGTGTGAGCTGCATGACTTGAAGGATGGGGAGAGGGGCAGCAGGGATTCTGCCACTTCAGCAGACAGCTCTATGGGTGGAGCAGGAGCAGAAAAGTACAGTAAGCCTTACTCAGTCTCCAGCAGACACATTCCTGATGCTTCAGCAACATGACTGAACTTTACACTCAGGACACCCAGTGCCTGTCACACTCAATAAGGAAATGGCATCTCTCGCTGTTGCTGATGGCAAGCAACAATGCAGAGGAGGAATTAAATGGCAAAGAAGCAGCAAAGCAGAGGAACCAGAGTTTAAAACCTCACATGACCTAAAGAAATACTAGCACTGACATACCTAATTTGGGGCTGTCATGCAAGGGAAGCCTAGTCTTTAGATAAACAGAGTGTCCGCCCTTAAACGTCCTGAACTATCAATTTTCTCCGTCTAATACTGCAGAAAGGTTATGCTGCAGTGCCCTGTGCTTCCTCACATTTAAAGTTTGGGTAGCCAAGGGCAACAAAGACTCCTTCCTCTCTACTCTGATAGCAGAGTTCTTCCTTCCTTTTGTTCACATGAAGAACAAACATTGAGTTGAACAATAACAGTGGATGCTTCATTATGATGCCCTTCTGGGCACCCACCCCTAGTTAGCATTATCCTACCACTTGGTTTTGTTTTGAAGGAAACCATGAATGGTCCTTTCAATTGCTGGTGTTTCAACATCAACATAACCTCTACTTCCTCTGTTTTAAAGTCTTCTTATTTTACTAACGATATGTGCACGATGAAAAAAAAAAATGACACAGAACCAATGAACTGAGAAAACTGCCAGCCTAAGAGGTGTGCAGGAACAGAAGGCCATTTAAAGTAGCTTTCTCTGAACCAGTTGAGCTATTGATTCTGAGCACTAGGGTTAAAAAAACCCAAACAAACCACAAAAACAAAGCAAGCCAAAACAACTTAATCTTCAGCAACTATTGAAGGAAGTGCACACGAGAACACAGTTAAAACTCAGAATATACTTTATTTGAAAACATTCAGGCATCTGATCACACTTCCTGAAATCAACATCAGCAGCAGATCCCTCCCTGTCACATCTCCCACTTTATGGACAAAAAGGCCTTAGTCATTCAACGAAATTCACACCCTCTGATCTGTAACAGCCAGGTGGCAAACCCAGTTTACCATAAACTTATTACTTGCGCATTCCTGCAATTTTACTCTTCTTGGCCAAGTAATTGTTTTGGACAAGCCACTAAACTACCACACACATTTCACACTATAGGAAGGACAGGTGGGTAAATTTAATGACAATTGTGCAGTCCTTTCTGCACCACCAAATCATGCAGTGTCAAGAAGCTACACTGAAAACAGCTGTTGGTGGATGCAGCTGTTCCAGTGGAGACTGAGAAGGGGAGCAAACATAGGCAGATAGCTTCATCTTCAGCCAAGGTACCTTTTCTGCAAAGACTCGTCCACAAAAGACACATTCTTGAGCTAACTGTGAGGTGAGCTGGCCTCAATCAGTGCCACACAGGCCTCAGGTGCGCCAGCTCATTTACCCCTCTGCCAGAAGAGGATGTGAGTTTGTATATTCAGTCTGTGTGCTGAAGTTTCCTGTGCCCTTGAGTGATGCAGCAGTATGCAGCCCAGACAGCTGGGACCAGTGGGAGGGATGCCTTTCTCTCCTCATGTTCAGATATGACAGTGGAATTTAGTTCATTCTACACTGGAGAAATCTGGACTTGCTCTGACTTCTGGCCACTCCTTAGGAACCTTTGCTATGGCATAACAAATATTCCAAATGCTTTGGGTGCTTTGGGTGGCTGCTTGCTCTCGCTGCTGCTACAGTAGGTGGGAAGCTATGGGTCAGTTATGTGACCACTCACTCCCTAGTTCAGCCTAACACAAATTCAAGAGAAAAAGGGGGAGCAAACCTGTTTCTCAAGGAAAAGTAAGTATTCTGGATGAATAAAAGTTAGCTCTGTTAAACTCCAATAGAGTCCAATTCAGTGCTACTCAACTGGAAGGACTGTAGTAATGAAGCAAGGCCACAAAGCTGTAAGGGAAGGAGGGCCAAAAGGCAAAGAAGAAACAACATACCTTTAAGCTCTATTGCGCACAGCATAAGGCCCTGCCTCTGTATCAAATATGAAGGTGGCTGGGATCACATTACAGAACTATCAGAGTTACGCTTTAAACATCCTAATTTGGTGGTTTTGGCTTTTGCTTCCAGATTAGGATACATTGGCTTGATTTTCAAAGGTAACAAGCACCTACAGCTCCCACTGACTTTGGTGACAGCTGCAGCTCTAAAAATCAATTTAACATAGTTTGCATATTGAGAAGAACAGAGGGAAAATAAAAGGTCTATTGTGTGGATATGAAGAGTTTAAACAGTGCTGATGGGTGGTATATGAGTCCCTTCCCTTTTCAAATGAAATTCACTTCATGTTTTGTTTGGTGTTCCTGTTGATGCATCCTGCACCCTCCAGTGCTAAGCTGGTGGGATCCCATATACTTTTCCTGGCATGTGGTGTTTAAAATACAAGACCTCAGCAATCGGATATCCTCAGCATTTCCAGCTATTGAACACAATTCATGAGTACTGTGATCCAATTTCAGAGCAGAAAAGAAAAGATATATAGGAATATTCCCCCGGTGTTGGTACAGGGCAGACAAAGAAAACGGAGCAAACAGGATGTTCTGCCCCTCTGTGAACTTCAGCAAATAGCCATAGCAGACAGGATACAGTCTGCAAACTCGCAGCTGCAATGTATGTGCCTGGCTGCCCAATACCTTGTTCTGAGTAATTCACTTGCAGCACAAACAGGGCATGAAGAAAGCAAAAGATCCAGCAGGCAGTTCCCACCTGATATGCCTCAAGACTGAAGGCCTTCATCAAACACACACTGCCTGAAGGAGGAATGTGATGTTTTCTGTATGCTACTAAGCAAAAGAGTCTCACTCTAAACTCAGAACATCTTCATGAGTGCAATGCTTGGTGTTCATGACTCAGGACATCAGCCTGCCTGTCTAAAATAATTCACTGAGTAGTAAGGCACATTCCAGCTTAAGTCACCACAAGAACACACAGCACTGAGAAATCACTCTATTGCAGACTGCTCCATAGCACTCTAATAGCCCCACAACATTTTCCAGGAACATCACTTTTCACATCTCTGCTGCTGCTTCTGGAGATCACACCTTCACAGGACATTTGACTATATGGCAGATTGTTTCTGTAATGGAAAAGCTAGGAATTTTAAATGAAAATGAGATTCAGCAGACAGTAAAGTAAAATGTTTTCAACAGCAACGTCTTTTGTTGAACTGTTAATTGTAGCATCATCTGCCTGTGCTTCCTCTTCACCAATGCAGTCATGCATGTAGTGCTTTGCCTCAGCTGAGCCCTAAGGGTTTTTTCAGGTGGAAAATCAGGGAACAGCCAGGACTGATACACCATGCTCTAACAAACTGCTTACTCCACTTGTTGCCTTTCTCATCTTGGTAACTCTTGGCTAACTCAATCTGGCCCTGAAATTTAGTATCACAGAGTTTTCAGGGGTCTTCACAGAAATGAATGACAAAGGACCAGACTCTGGTTTCCCTACAACAGAAATGATGAGAAGAGCTGCAACAATCATTAATACCATGTTAAAATTTCAAATGAACATACAGAAAATACTTTACAGTAACAGCTCCATGTTATTAGTTTTAAGTAATAACTTTAATGAGAAAAACCCTTTGAAGTAAAAACCTGTTTGTTGAGAGGGTTCATCACATGTGTCTGTTTCTATGGAAGTGCTATATACTCTTGTTCCATCTTATCAAGACAGATTTAAGCTTATATGATAAGATCATTTAAATTTGTGGTTAGTCCAGTTTTAAAGGCAGGGCAAGTCTGCACATCAGATGCTGAGATACCTGAGGTTGTTCTAGGTGTGTTAACTCTGGAAATATAGAGAAAGTTTCAAAGAAAAACAGTACTGGGGCCAAAGCAGCAGAAAGCCTATTCGAAAGGCATTACCCCTGTGCGAGTAATCCCCTGCTCAGGCAAAGTTTTCTAGTTTAGATGAAGTGCTATTCCAATGTGCCTGTCTACACAGGATTGCACTCTGGAGACTTCCAGGTTTAGACTGCAGCTAACTTCTGGATCTCCACACCACTCTCCTCTCCCCAGCACAGGGAACAATAAAGTTACCAGCATTTCCCTTTGGCAACCAGGCTGTATGCTTGGAGATTTTACAAGATTTTAACATGGAGAATACATAAAGTCCTACAGCTAAAGAAAAGTTCTGTGTACTACCAAGATTAATCATTTGGGTCATAGTCCTCTACTGCTATCATTTGACAAAAGAAAATGACAGTAGTAAAGGCTTCATCAAGCATGCTAGTGGTGAAGCCAGAACAGACATAACCTTTCAGGACAGCAAAAGAAACGTAGTTGTGCCTACATGAGAAAGTGATAAATCACAGTGAGACTTAACTGCCTTTTACTTTCATAAGCTGCACACGAGAGCTTGCAACTTCACTATAGCTGAAAACATGGGTTTGGACAGACCTTTTTTGGCTTTCTAAAACCAAAATGAACTCATGACTGTGTTCACTTAAGAAAATTAAGTCCATTTTAGGTACATTTTACCTTATCCTACAAATGAGTGACCTGAAAGATGTAGTATTTTCTACATCAAATCCCGGCAATTACTAGTAAGACTCTTGATCTTCTCCCACAACATTCAGTTCCCAGAACAATATACTGTCACAAACCACAGATACTACCTCTAATCAACGGACAACTTCCCTCTGTATGTTAAAAGCCTTTTGGAAAAAAGGCCATTTGCTTTAGCACTGTGCTGAAAACACAAGGGAGTAGCTTACTTTGATCAGGAATTCATTACAGAGAGACTGGTAAAGAAAAGATTTCTCTGAAGTGAGACCGTTTTGTCCCAGGAAGCCTATGCCAGCCTTGAAAAGAGGGGGATGTCTTCGCAAATACAGACTTAAACTCTTCAGCTCATTGTTTCAACAACAGTGGATTAAAATAATTGTGACTCATACTCATGTAAATGAGAACAGATTTGGCATACTGCTTGTACTAAGATTTTTTTCATATTACATTTAGCAAAACTTAAATGCTGGCACTTCAGTTGCTGTTTAGCAAAGCATTTGGGGGCAAGTTTGGCTTTCAAGGCAAGAAAGCAGTACTGTATTTTCAGTGTCTTTATATATGTGTTCAGAAATAATCAAGTAATTCAATACTTCATGCTAAACTGGATTTATCCAGCATAATATCATCCCAAAAGTTAAGCTCACAGAAAAAAAGTATGGCCAGAAACCTTACAGATCTGTTGTCTGTCTACTATTTCACTAGAAAGATCATGTTCACAGGCAGAAACATTTAATTTTATCGAAATGACAGAATTTAGATACAGTTTCTACTGTATCTAAACTCAAGATGCCTCTAGTCTTCCTTCACAATTAAAATATGTTCCCTCCCCCCCTCTCTTCATTACCACTTTTAGTTGGCTTTGCATCAGTGCTTTGCTCCTCGGGACTTCTTCATTTGACAGTCTTGAAGTTCAGCTACTCCAGTGAGGTTTTGTTGACACTGCTACAGAGCAGTAGAACACTTTCCACAAAGCCACCTAGTGAGGACATCCTCACCCGAGCAAACACCATTTCTGGGTCAGGTTTAGTAACTCATTTCCCAAAATGCCATGAACTGGCGAAAGGAAAGAACATTTTCATTGATGTCAGCTACATCTGTAGGGGTGATTTTGCTGGCATTGGGATGATGTGAGTCTTAATTTTTTTACATTCCTTACTGCCAGGATAAACCTAACCTACTAACCAATCATAGTCTTTTTTTCTCTCATTGTTACAAACCCGTTAGAAATAGCACAAGACTTTCAGTGTCCTGTGGGGAATACAGCAAAAATGGCTCCATCCCACAGAGACTCTAACAATGATCAGTTCATCTTTATCCCTCCAATAGGACCGGAAATCACCAGTGGCGCTGCAAATCTGTTACCATCTCAACAGCAATGCACAACTTTATTCCCGTTAATCTGTCTTCCATCCATTCACACATCAAGTACAACCCTTCTACATTTCACAGATTATATCCATGTTGCTCCAGACAAAGGTCACTTTATAGTTACAGTTCTTTAATTGAATAGAAGCTTTTGATGCAGTAAATCATTGTCTCTCACTGTTCAAACTCAAACAATACAATACAAATAATGCTGCCCTTTCTTTCAGAATTTCCTTTCTACCTCACTACTCCTTTCTTTACAAAATAAAATGAGGCACTTTTCACTTGCTTCAGCCATATAAATTAGTTATAGTATTTGGAGACAGTTTGTCACACTGCACTACAAACCCAGACCCGATGCTATTTTGAGATCAAAATGAATCTCTTTCCTTATACATTAGTGACAAATGCAACACTATGTACCCAGGTTTCCCTAGATTTATCTGTTCCGAGATCTCTCCCCTCTTAGTACTGTGAAACTTACAACTTAGGACACTCGCTTCCGAGTGCCATATTTTTTGTTCCTACTAACGAGAAGTTACCTGCTTCAATAAGACATTATAGGCAAGGTGAGCACGGCTATGTGCAAACAGACACATGAGCAGTGGAAAACAGGGCAGGAGAAAGGGTGGATTAATCAACTAATTATCCAGTCCTTATGACACAAGAATCTAACTCTTCCCTTTAGCAATGCTAAGTATTCTGTCTACTTTGAGTAGCGATGGGAGCCAGTCAGCATGAGACACAGATGTTTTGAGGTTAAGTTTCCAGGTAGTTATAACTTTCTTTCAAAAGGAAGAATAAAAGAGGATAAATCTTAATGTCAAGTACACTCATGCAAAACGGCAACCATTTAACAGCAACAGTGCTTTATTTAGCAATGAAGGTCATGACAAGAACTGAGGCCAAAAGCTGAAGGCAGACTAATTCTAATCTGAAATACAGAACAAGTATTTAGCAGCAAGGTAGCTAAAACCTGATAGCACTGTGAAGACAAACCAGGAGCTTGTATTTCTTGATGTCTTCAAATAAAAGTGAATGCCTTTCTAGAAGACATGATTCAGATCACATATCTGAAGGAAACATGAATGATATATGGGAGGTCAGTCTGGATGAACTGCTGATTCCACCCATCTTTAAACACTATGAAACTGAAAATAAATCATTACTCAAAAGCAAGTCCTAGCTCACTAGTATTATTTGCCTTACATTTTCAGTGCCTCTGAGCTCTTTCAGTGAGGAACAATGTTAATCAGTTGGTTAAAGCATTCAGCGAAAAGACTCTCCAGCTGGCAATCAGCCACCATGTTCCCTGTCCTCTTTTGCAGCACCATCCTCTTGGTAACAGAGGGCATTTACTTAGGTGAGATGGAATGAGACTTATGTCCACAAACAGCCAAGCTATCAGTTGCTAATAGATAGGCTTTGTTGCTTGCTATTTATATCCCAAAATGCTGCTGCTTCTAAAGTTAGACTCGGACGATTGCCCACCGAACACAGCTTAAAACTGACGTCAATTTATTCAGCCTATCTTCTTTTTTGCGTATGTGCATGCATGGCTAAGTGGCATCTTCAAGTTCAGCTGCCCTAACCCAGTATGTGTGACATTCAGCATCAATGAAACTACAAGGGGAGAACAGACCAGAATCTGTTCTGACTGATACACCAGAAACAGAATTACCAGCTAGTGATTTCCAATCCAGACCAGAAATTATATCACTGCCAATGAGAAAAATCATCTTGTGACTTGCACCCTTTATCAGTCAGGTCTGGAGCTTTTTTGCGTTATTCTTCTTTTTAACAGTATCATTTCATTTACTTTACCTAGTGTATTGAATTAGGGGAGCAACGGCAAGTCCTTAAACAGAACACACAAGCAGACAGCAAAACTTCCAATATTTTGAAGTGCTTAGGTCCAGGCTTCTGCCTTCCTGTTTATGATCTTTATAAACCAGAGATTTTGCATTCTCAATTCCGGTTCATACAGAGTCACAGCGTACAGCATGCAGTACATTACATGACATTGTATTGCAATATAAAGGCAATTAAGGCTTTTTTTTTTGGTTTGCACTCCACCCCCTCCACAGCACAGTGCATACTGGAGCAATGAAAGGAGGATAATGAAGGCTGACTTCCCTTGCTAAATCTCTGACTTTGAAATCTTGCTTTCCAACCATCAAATTTCATTTCTCTAGTCTGCAAATGGAAATAAAGAATGAGTGAATAAATGGATTCTTTTCATCCCTGAACACTTCAAGTTTACAAGAGCAAAGAAGTTTTCTCTGTGACACCCTAGGGCAACCTGGAGCAATCCTCTGACAATAAAAGAGAAGCAGTTCTGCCTTCACTAGGGTCTCCTCCAAACACCCTGTTCTTGCACTGAGGCCATGAGATGCAAAGATACCAGGGAAACAGAGCAGCGATTTACATTGACAAAGAGGATTTTGATACACTCCTCCAAATGGGGCAGCATTACCATCTTAATAGCCTTTTGCTCTCAGCCCTCTCCCTGAGATTTTTGCGAATGGAGAACAGTTCCGCTTCCCATTTTAACTGCAACAATAGCAGAAGGGCTCTTTAAACTGCATCAAATAGCAGCCTGTGAAATCCCTAACTAGCTGCACTGCCTCTCCCGCCGTTTCATTATCCTCCAGCCCACAGAACAAAAAAGGGGGGAGCTCCTCCTCATTTTTAGCCTATTCCACACATTCTAATCCTTCAGAGGTGACAATGGAAATTGCTTATGGAACTGTTAAATCACACATTCACGTTGTCTTTCATTCCCCATTCACTCTCTCTAATCAAGGAGTTTTCAGCCACATTTTCCGATATCAATTTGTTTATGGCCTATTGGCTAATGGTCCTAGGATGGGACCCCCTGCGTAAAAAGAAAGAATCCTGGGCACTTCAGCCAGCTGCTGCTTCTTACCAGTTCCCACACCCATCCACTTGTTCCCATCAGCCGCCCTGAATGCGCTCACCTCCTGACACCAACTGAATTCAACAACAAAGCCTGAACGGGAAAGCTGCCTTTGCAGTCAGTCTGTGGGACAGATTCCACTTGTTAGCGCTATATTATGTCCCTCAAGCAGCAATGCAGGGCCACTCCCTCACTGGCTGACCCATGGCCAGTCGACTTATTGACATCTTGCGTCCAGCTTCCTTTTGGAAAGAAACACCAGCTACAGCTCTCATAAAAACCCTAGCCACTCTTGCACAAAGCAGCCTTGTGCCCCTTTCTCTGTCTTATCTGAAACAGCCATTTCCAGGTAATTTGCTCACTTACACTTTCCATAGAAATAATGATCATTGAAATGTGGGATGAGAACATGCAATATTTACTTTGAACAACTCAGATGGCTTGTAAGTGCTTGCAAGTCTCTGTAAAATAGTCTGGGACACACTATCAGGCAAACCATGCCCTTCCTCAATACCCATCATGGAGAAAAATATCCAAACTGGAAACATAATGGTGTAGAAAAGAGGAGCTCCAAGTTGCCTTCCAAAACGTACAAAGAATTCTTGATATAGAGACAGCATTTACTTTGAGAAATACAAAATGGTATCTCCCCTGATTTTAGAAAAACAGCGAATGATGGTTTAAATGTGCAGCCCAGAAACATGGATACAGGGAAGAGAGCAATTCCCATACTCCTAATATAGTGTTATCCTTCTATCAGAGTCCTGCTTCACCATCATTACGTGTTACCAGGCCCATTTGTTCGTTAAAGGTAAGGTTCAGTCCTTGGAAAGCTATAGTCCTGTCTCACAGAAAAGAACTGAAACAAAGATCCTCTCCGAACAAATGCTTCCCATTTCTGAAATTGGAAATCTTTCTTTCCCAAAGTTTCACTTACATCAGTGCCTGAGGACAGAGCAGGAAATTGTCTACCTTTTTATAATGACCAGAAACATCTCTGCAACTCAGAAAATATTCAGCATAGAAAAGTAGCTTGCCTTCTGCCCTATACTGAACCAAAATATGTCTAGACCAACTGTAGCAAGCCATCTCAGTTTAAACTAATAAAAATTGTTTGTAGTTCCTGTAGTCTTTTTAAAATTACTGGTAACAAATAAACCAGATCAAATTCCCAAAATGCCATCTAAGAATACACTGGGTATAGCACCCAAACTCTTAGGAAACACCAGATGGACACCCCCACCCCCCTATTATCATTATGCAGATGTATCAAATGGAAGCAAAAATGCAGCATAAAAATATTTTTGATTCTTTTATTTTCCTATGTTATGTATCACCAGAGATGTAAGTGTATTTAGTCACTAGTAAAAGTAAGCATATTGCTGGGTTGGTACAGCCTGTTTGAAGGTAAGAAATGGGCAATCGGAAGGAACTGTTTGCACACCTTAAAATGTCCAAGGTGCTTTATGGGATCAGTGACCTTAGAAACAGCAATACACACTTTTTTTTAGTGCCATGGCTGCACATCAGAGTATATCCTCTGAACAAAAAGTGACAGGCACTGACTAGTTTTATTTAGTCTGCTGAACTGATGCAGCAATCAGGAGCCAGGCTGCTATCAACAGACAGCAACTCAACAAAACTGATCTATGAACGTCTATCAAAAAGTAGGGACATTAAAGGGAGACTTATTGGGACAGATGGGGAAAAAGAGAAGAGCTGAACTTCCCTTTTGCTGCGGTACATGGCTTAGGACATGGCCACATGGAGCCCTAGTTCCCCGACATCATGGTAGCAATATTCAGCTTTTCAGTACACTACCTCATATCCCAGAGAATCTGGGCCATGGAGCATTAGCATTAAAATGCTAATCACAAAAACAGAGAATAGATATTAATTTCCTGTATTTTTACTGATGTTGAGCCATTTGCAAAAGAAGAACCATTTATTAGAGCAGGTTATTAATGGTAGATAGGTATGTTTCTCCTGGAGAAATCTATCCAATGGCAACAACGTTGCCAGAACCATTCTGCTTTACCTTGCAGGAAAACAGGGAGCCTTGACTAATAATTTCAGGGCCCCTTCCTAGATCCACTGGAATATGCAACAACTGATTTAGTATAATCCAAGACAAAACAGTGACTGTATCAGAAGGCTGCCCTTATTAACCAGACTGTTAAATGTGGGAGTTTTTAATTAGGTATAGACACCTCCATTTTCAGCCATAGATGCTGTTACTCACATTCAGCCTGCTTAAAATACTAACTGAAAAGGCAAAACAATCAATGCTCTGGTCTTACCTTGAAGAACCAAGCCTGATTTCTCAATGGTGTAGAAAAAGGCAGAGAATGGAGCAACAGGGGATTTAGCAACCAGAAGCTGCAAAACAAACAAGTAATATATAAGTACACATCTTTATAACATACTGATCAGAGCTCAAATCTGTTGAGTAATCTCACTGGATTTAACTTTCCGAAGTAGTAAAGCATACTACAGAAATAACAAGGTAGTCATTGATCTAGCCCTGTCGCTTCTAAGTAGTTGAGGTCTTCCTACATGTAGGTATAGACCACACTGCAATTTTAAAAGGATTCACAGGTCCTAGAAAACCACCATCAAAAAAAGCAGCACATTTTGCCTGTCTTACTGGCATCCTGTTAAGCTTAATCATTCCTGCTGGTCCAAGTAGTTGTACTCAGACACAAATTTAAGCAAAACTGCAACTGCCATTGGGAAACACAATTTTAATTGCCCTTAGCTGTTCTACGGATGCACCCCTTGCCTTCTCCAAGAACTCCACCTGGAACTGAAGAACAGGAACTCCTCCTGCCCCTGGAAGCAGCATGGACCACCTGTGGCTCATCACACCAGGGACAACAAGTATCTGGACGTTCTATTTTGCAAAAGGGGTAATGACCAAGTGAAGCTTTATTCAAGGATCTTTGAGTATCAAAACAGGAACTGGAATTCCCTCGGGGTTTACAGCACAACTGAATTTAGCTCAGCTTTTGTGTGCGCTGGCCCCCCATGGTCCGGCCAGAAACATTCCAAGCTCTCTGGCTCCTATGGAGTGTGAAAGATGAGCTGCAGCAGAGCTCTGAAGACAAAGAAATGCATCTGCTGGCAGAGCAGGCGATGTGGGACTTGCAGTAGCAAACTCACACAAACGTGCTAGGCTTTATTGCTTGGCTGTTTGACTTTTGCTCATTGCTGAGCACTGTTCCCTCACAGATTGCCTAAAATACCCTCCATTCTGTCACTGACATGAAAGTCACATTTTAATGAAAAATTTAATAAGCTCTGCCCACAGCATCATCAGCATAAACACTGATCTAATAGTCCCCATGTGGGCCTGCAGAAGACATGGACAGCCATGGCTGAAGCAGGGAGCATGCTGCTGCTCTGCCTCTGGCGCAGAGCTGCTCATCAAAGCTGAAACACATTTCTCTGCTCACCTTTTCAACGAATAGAACAAAAGGCCAGGAACTGGAAACTAGAGCTCCCAGCCACGGCTGTGCACCCTGGAAAAGACTTCCCACCTTTCTGGCCCCTGAGGACATGGTTTGGGCAGGCAGCTCCTCCTCAGCCCATGCTGATCCTCTGCAGGGATCTGCTCTGAGCAGAGCAGTATTGCAGAGCCCAAGCCATGACTGCTTGGGGCTCAGAGCAGGCCTGACAACTTCCTTTCCTTCAGTGCACTGGTTTCATGTAACCCATCCATGAGGCCTGCCCAGCTGCGTGTTTTGGAACCTTCACACTCCTCAGGGCCTACATTTCCAAAGCCTTATCAGATAGTACAACCTCTCAGCCCAAGAGAGGCAGCCGTTTCCCAGATACATCCAAGTACAGACTTCTTAGAACTACAGACAGGAACAATCTTACTTTTAGAGGCGTGGGGCACAACAGGTCCTGCTGATTTCAAATAGAGTAACCCTCTCCCCCCCAGTTATTTCCAAAGGTCATGCCCTAATTCTGCCAAGCATTCAAGCAGTCGTAAGGGTCACTGCATACGAATTTCGGTTGGTGGTGCCTAATGATCAGCAGGGAAACAGTGAACAGGTTTTACAAAAGCCAAGAGAGACTACATAAAAGCAAGGAAGTTTATGCTCACCAAAACTGCTCACATTTCACTGGAAAGTCAGCCAGTATTGAAACACTTCGCAGACATACAGGACTAGGCCATTCATTCTTAAGTGTAAGATTAACAGTATCAAGCACCAGAGGTTCGACCTCTGCAGGGTCTTCATGTAACCATGGGATTTGGTAGCAAATTCTGCAGCAGAATCAAGGCTTGTGTGACTTTTCTGTAGCACTTTAAATGCAAAGGGTGTCTGTATAGCAGGTTGGTTTCATTTGTATGTAGTCTGCAGACATGACTATGCTTGGATGTCTTGCAACTTTTTCTCATCTAATTCTGATAGAGGCTGAAGAAACAAAATCCTCAGATATCTGGTTCTTCAAATCTAACCATTATTACCCACAGCTAGCAAACGTTTTCAGCGTTTAAACCAAACATAGCCTCCCTTCTTCTTCAGGCGGTAAAAAAGGCAGGCACATAAAGACCACAGTATAGCCAGAGAACATCAGACCAGTCCAAATGTCAATGTTTTCCTTTCAGTCATATGAAGTTGGCAAAACCACCTCAGGATGCAATGCAACCTTTGTGAACTACTTCAAGTAGGAAAACTGCTGTGGTAGCACTTTCCCCTCTTCCACGTTAATTACCGTTCTCTCTGGAATGAACTTCTGGAGGAAGGAGGAGCATGCCACATCCCACGTCCCTGCCACACCTTGACAAAACCCAAATTTCCCTGCCCACCATTATCCCCAGAGCCAGCACTGATGCCGCAGGAGAGGACTCTGCCAGGAGGACAGCAGAGTGCTTCCTGGTACTTCACACACCCCTCAGCATTGAGAACATGAGGGAGAGGATGGAGTAGAAAATCTGTGCAAACACTCAGCTGCAGAGTTTCCCACAGCAGCTGGATGTTTAATCAGAAAGGCCCAAAGTGAAACGGTTACAAATCTTACGCTAAGGTCAAACTTCTGGCATTCTGTGCTGGTCTATGCACATAAATACTAACCTATATATGCACGTGCACTAGGTACAGTTATACGTGCAAACGGACAGACATTTAAATAACCTTATGTACGTTCTGTTACTGCATTTTTATGCAGTTACAGTGTGTGTATAACTAAGTATAGCAATGAAAAAATATAATAAATCACATCCTTTCAGCAGCACATCACTGGGCCCCTCTGAAGGGCTGCTGCTTCTTCTGAGTTACATCTCAGGCTCAGAATTACCTTCCTTCCTCGTGAAACGAGAGCCGCTCAGAACATTCAAAAGTATTGCTTTATTTTGAATGTTTGCTTACTGAGAAAAATAACCTTTAAGCTGTGAATGCTCCATCCCTAGTGGTGATCAAGGCCAGGGTGGACAGAGCCTTGGGTGACATGGTTTACTGGGAGGTGTCCCTGCCCATGGCAGGGGGGTTGGAACTAGATGATCTTAAGGTCCTTTCCAACCCTCTTCTATGATTCTACGATTGCGTATTTCACAACCATATAGAGTATACAGAATTCTTTCTTGTAACACCAATCTCTGCATTAGCATAACTGAAAAAAAGTAAATACGTACTTAGATTTGTGTTTCAACCAAAGAGAAAAAAAAAACAACAAAGGTGAAAGGTCATTGCAAACCATCCTCTGGTTAGAATAGCCAATACAGAGTAGGTTCTGATGTATACAGAAAGAAGCTATCAAACACAGAAGGAAATACATAAAAAAAAAAAATAAATTATGTCTTGGAGGCCAAAAAATAGAAATATAAATAAAAAACAAAAAATCAAGGCAATGTTGACCATGCAAAGATTATTAACAGTACCAAAAATGAAATAAAAATTGGAGGTATAATGAAAAGATACTGGCATAGTGATAATAGTGATAATTATATTCTAGATAGGAGTGAAGAAATAATCAGTTTTTTACAAGCAGGACAATGCTGAAAAAGAGTAAAAGACAGATAAGGGGAATTACCTGTATCATATAGATACAGAAATAACAACTGAGTGTGAAGAAAACTCCAGGAGTTTAGTGCATTCAGTAGAACACAGACAATCTCTATTGAAAAAACACTGTAAGAATCAGCATGTGAATTTAGGTCTGATAAGTAGCATTTGTCATACATCTATGAAATTGAAGCTGATGCAACATAACAGAGAAGCAACAAACAGTCCTCAGAGGGAAGATTAAAAATAAAAGTAAACTGGTGAGCTGAAGCCTGCAATGTGATTTCACTATCATGCGGAAATTTTGAAAGGAAGAATAAATAAAGACTTGGAAAATAGGATAAAACAAAACATGGATGTCATTCCAGACATACCTGACATCCTCCTTTGAATTTCTTAGGAATCTGAAATAAATTTGACCTTATCTATTTGAATCTCTGTAAAGCTTTTAATACTGCTAAAAGGGAACTGATAATGAAGAAAGCAAGGATAAGCACAGAAGCTGTGAGGCAGAAGGGGAAACAATTATTGAAAAGAAAACACTTTCCAGTTATATTAGTACCTCACAAGATCACTGACCCATAAGGTGATGTAACCAGGACAATAGCAGATCCAATCATACAGTGCACCACCATATACACCTAGCAAACCCAGGGATACCTTGGTGTTTTTTGACAAGCCATTATCAAGGTTTAATCTGGAATACCATGTACAGTACAGGCCACCCATGAACTCAAACTGCAAGAGATGGGCTATATGCTGGTGAGGAGGATGGAGAACTCATCTGAGAGGCCACTAGAAAAAATTAGTTCAGTGAATCTAGCATTAATGAAGGCTGACTGTTGTCTATGTGTTTAAGTGAATGGGGAGAGGGGAAACGAGAATAGAGCAGGAAGAAAGAGAAGAGCTTCTGAAACTGACAACCCTGGCACAAGAACAAATGTGCAGCCATGAAGACATTTTGGCTGAAAATTTTAAAGTTTATAACCATTAGCAAAGTCTGATTCTGGAAGAGCCTTCAACTGGAAGAAGCAAGGCTATAAAAAAAAAAAATCTTTGTTTTTGGGATTCAGATTAAAATTTTATGAAAGGGATAAAAAGCAGTGCCTGGAATACACTCCATGACCTATGAAGTCTCTTCAAGTCCTACGGGCATCCTGAGAAGCACCGAAGCCCTGCTAACTCATTTTTTATGCTGACAGAACTGACAGAGTTGGAACAATACATTCTAACAATGTCCCTTGATGTTTCATATGCAAGTAAGG
Source organism: Psittacus erithacus (assembly GCA_009867235.2). Classification (NCBI taxonomy): domain Eukaryota; kingdom Metazoa; phylum Chordata; class Aves; order Psittaciformes; family Psittacidae; genus Psittacus; species Psittacus erithacus. The sequence continues at coordinate 80,982 of WYDI02030652.1, forward strand.
ATCTCTGTGGTCAATAAACCAAGAAAAAGTTGCTCATTTTCAAATACAGAATTTATAATTTTAAGTCTTCTCATATATATCTTCTGGTGAACATCTGCTCCTCTCCTTGAGACTCTAGGCAGCCACCTGAGGATGTAGAGAACACAAGGGGTCTTCCAGGATAACTCAGAAGCAGACAGGTCAAGCAGAACAGGAATTTCTAAAACTCACTTATATTTATCCCTTGTTTCAATTCTAAATCAGTTCTGGCTAAAGATTGGACAGCATACAGAAAGGTTTATTATCTGAACTTGGATCCAAATCAGGTTTTGTTTTTTTTTAACAAGCTGAAACAGAACCTCTTTCCACAATCTTACTTTCCAAAAGTTAAGATTAAGAACCTAAATTTTCAGTCCAACATAAAAGATTTCCTCTTTTCCACTTCAGAAAAGAAAAGAAAATACAACTCCACTAATGTTTGCAACATACGTAATGGAATTTATTGCAGATAAGCGAAAGACACAGCTTTTATAAGTGCTGTCTAATCAAGGAATCAAAGATGAAATTCAGGCCTAACCAGAATATTTTCATCTTAACACAAAGTTGCACTAAAAGGAGTACAAATTTTGAGATGAGTAAATTGTAATGGTAAATAATAGTCAAAAAAGTTAACAGGTATTTAGATTACAAAAATTATTTATTAAATTATGAAATGAATAGAAAATAGACATAGAAAAATGATAAAATGGTACTGAATCTTATCCGTGATGCTCCTGGAATGCTACCCATGATCTATCCATAAGCTTCTGGAATGGAATATAAAATCCAGATGCAGTTCTTATGATTCTGCTGTCCTGCTAAAGCGTGAATGATAGAGGTGAATGAGAGAAGAAAAAATCAAAACTATTTTAAGTTTTACAGAGTCCTAATCATACAAAACAGTCAAACCTTGGTTTCCTTCCTTTCTAGCATCACATTTCCCTGTCAGGAGGTTTTAATAGTTATTTATTGTTTGCCAAAAATGTAGAATAAACATAAAATAACTGAAAACTGATTTCTGCCATGAGGCATGTTAATAACACAAAGGTACTATGGAAAAGGAAATATATCACCTTGATGAAAAGTGAATAGAAACTGGATAGATGACATTAAATTAGATAAAGGAAGATAAATGGGAGACAGGCAGAGTTGAGAAACAAAAGGCTTAGAGAGAATTGATGATGACAGCAGAAAAAACTGTACATTGAAGTTTGTTTTTTAATTAGGGAAAGTATTTTTCTTAATAGAGTTTATTGTTTATAGGATTTATGGAAGAAATGAATCACAGAAATTGATTGCAGAAGCCCAGCATAAAATACTAATTACTGTTGGGACAACATTCCCTGTCAATAGCAAGGAAAGTGATGAATTGGAAAACATACTGGATGGACTTTTGGAAGTAGTCTGATAACCAGAAATCAAGCCAGTGTCCTGCCAAAAAAAGTAAGGATGATGAAGGGGACAGCATCCTGTATCAAATTAGTTCTCAAAATGCCGGGATGATAAACTACCAAATAGTGAGACAAGAAGATGATTTTGACTGAGCCACGAGCTCTCACATCGTAAAAAAAAATTATTTCCTAATGAAAAACTAAGGATTTTAACAGATAACGGACTAAGATGTTTCAATGAAATATTTCACAAAATCAGCTGTATTAACCTTCAATACATCATTTCTGTTTAGACTGGAAGGACACACAGTTTCTTCACCATTTTTTTACTGAGACTATTACAACAAATTTGTTCTTAGCAATGACTGAGAAATACGAATGAAACCATGTGAAGCCTCTTCTAAAGCATGTCAGCTTTTTAGCAGTGAACATTTCTTCTCTCTTTATTTTGTTCTGTGTTAAGTTTTTCCTTAGATTTCCTTTTCTGCTAGATTTACCTTATCTCATCTTTTGTACTGATAAAATGTGTGTATGTGCACTAAGGACTGAATGAATAAGAAAACCACATTTACAGCCAATACATATTTTGGAAGTCAGATCTACTGACCAAATACATGAGATCTGTGCAAGGACTCTGGCTCTCACTACCCTTGCTGCCCTTGCTGAAGCAATGCTGGCTTGCCGGGGTTTTCCTAATTCATATTGTTGTCCTATTGCAGTAAACAACCCCTGCTAATAGTTGGTGCATTTCAGGAGAATTCTCCAGTTACACCACATTCACTTGGAAGAGCACAGCTGAGAACTAAGAAGGAAAACTACACCATCGACAGTGTCATTCAACAGGGCAAAGACTATCTCAAAGGTTCAGTTAGACTCACGTACTAATAAAATCAGCGCTAAGCTAAACAAATCTTTCCCCCAATTGTGCCAAATTGTCTGGGTGGACAATCTTCACGCCAGAATTTCCCTTCTTATTGTAGATTAGAAGAGTTGTTTTTTCAGCTGCAACAGAACCCAGGAAAAAGCCGGTAAGAAAAACAACAAAGCTGACTTTGCATCAGATATCCTAGCAGAGCTCATAACTGTTTTTACTGCCTTCCCTTCTGGTACTTCTTGGGCCCTATGTGCAGGAATTTGATATATTCTAGAAACAAAAGTGGCAGTCCTTATTCTGTAGCTAATTTACTTTTGAGTAGGAGCTACAACCCATTTCCCAGGGCCAGCTCTCTTTCCCAGTCCCATAGGTCATGCTGCCTCCAGTTCACTGGAAAGGTGCCCAAGGAGAGAACCAAGACCTCCTTAACAGACACTAATACTGCAGTGTTATGGCTTCACACAGCAGTATACCAGCTGTTCCCTGCTACCTCTTCACACTGAAACATCCTTCAGGGCAATGCTACAGCATTTTAAAAGGTAGGAGGAAAAATGGCTGTGCTTTCTGCCAAGCCTCACCACACACTAGTGCTTGTTAGACCTTGGAACAATCTGAGGCTTCACTCTCACAATAGGTTGATTTACCTTGGGAGATAACTGCGCCTTGTTGCAGAAGCAAAAAGTGATCCTAGACCGTTAGCAGTGCTCTGGTGAAAAAATGTAGTTTAGGTATCCTGCAGTCATTTACTAAGCTCGTAGGATATACCTACAAACAATTTACTGATCTCCCACTGCAAATGATTCTTGGGATAACAACATTTTACTTGTATGTGGTACTTAAATCAGCAGGTTTTAAAAACACTTTACAAGACTGAGGAAAAAGCAACCCCATTATGCATAAGGGTAAACTGAAGTTCAGAAATTAAATACATTCCTAAAGACTTTATAGGTGATATCAGTACCAAAATATGAATAAAATGTCATCAAATCATATTGCCTTCACAAGCAGATCACTGTAGAGTTTGTTTGTCTTTATCAGAGACTTGTGTTTTCTTATGGAAATTATTATCCCCCGCTTTGTATCTTCCTACATACCCTGTTTCACAGGAAAGTTCTCTATGGGACAGATTTTCCCCTTTCAAGCAGAAGAAAGCTCAGCCACCCCAGAAGTACTGTCTGTACCTGTATGCTTGTCAGTAGAAAAGACTGCAGTAGAAACTGGGTAACAATTAGGAATAAAAAGGAAAAACTGACATGTTGAGAGAAAAGATACACACAGTCATCCTTCAGCTTTCCTAAGCATCTAGACTGCACACATATATTCTCCCTAGTAAAAACAAAGTCAATGGATTGACACAGGGAAATCTTAAGATGCCTTGAGCACTAGTGAACAATGAGAAGTGGGGACACAAATGTGCCCCAGTACTGGCAATAGATGTGGAGTCCCCACCACTTAAACAAAAAATATAAAAAAAACAAACAAAAAAACCCCCAGCCCTGCCCCCCCAAAAAAAACCCCTGAAACAAAACAAAAAACACACAAAAAAGAAAAACCCACCAAAAAAAAAATCACAATTCAGATTAAAATCATTTCTTAGGAAAAGATCATTTCATTTGTGCCATGCACAAGACCTGACAGATGTGGTTCCCTGAAGTCCAGCTGTTTGAAAAGGCTTTCATCAAGGCCAGGTTAAGGGTCTACAGCTCAATAAAACTCTTTATAGAGCAATTTAAATTGATTGTATCTCTCCTTCCCCCATAAGAAAATCCTGTCCAGAGGAAACTGTTTAGGAACGGGTTTCCTTTCTACTACTTTATAGAAAAGCCACAATGGCAGCTAGAGACACTTTATGAGCAGCATTCCATAAATCCAAACCAATTAGTGCAAGAAAATAGGCAAGCAGAGTTTGTGTGTACATCCTAAAAATGTCCATTAGTGCACATCTGGAAACAACAGCGAATGAACATACAAAAGGCAGCTGACCATCCTGTCTCACACCCCAAAATGTAGGCACATCTGTTTATTTTCTGTTAGTGCAATGCGTACAAATTCCACATACTAAAAAACATTGCTAAGACTGCAAAGCCATAAAGTCTCTGTCTCTCATCTTAATAAAAGCGAGGGAGAAATGCTGATGGATGCACTTAAGACAGTTTTTCAGGGAAACAACAACAGTGGATGCTGATATGAGTAAGAAAGTTAAGGAAGGTAAAGCCCTGAAAAGCTCGAAGGAAGACCTGAGCATAGGATAATTCAAAGAAATCTTTATACTGAAATATTAGCATCACAAATACAAAATGTAAATTAATAACAAAGAATAAAACCTTCTTAGTCAAATCCTGACAGAGGACCTTTGATTTTAAGAGTCAGTGCTAAATAAAGTGTGAATATAATTAAGGAAATAGGGCTTTTGATTACTTATCTAGTGTCAACAATAGAAATGCAAGTGAGGTAAAAGTAATTTATACTACTTTTGGCTAGCCTTTTCTGAATCAGTCACTTCATCCCAAGCAGACCTTGTTTGGGGTGCTCTGGCTGTACCCTTCATTATCAGTGTACATATATATACATATATAACAGTAGTCAGTGACTGCACTAGCTCTGCGCGACCACAAATTCTTCCCCAAGCAAAGGCCAACTGAGTTGCTTTGGTAGCAGTGAGGCGGATAGATGGTTGAAAAGCTGACCTAAAGAGACAACACGTAAGGAAGCTGAGATAAGCTAAGATTCTGCTTTGCAACACCAGACACAACAGGACACTCAGGAGGCAGTACCAGTGCCCGAGCTCCAAACTCTCAATGTTTTAATGATAGCAGTAGATACTCTTAGTGGCTATGGACAAAACAGGACTTCTTACAACAGGGAAGAAAAAAAAACCAAGCTCTTAGCAGTTTGTTAGTGCAGCTCTTCCTATAGTAATCAATAACAGTCACAGGCAACGACTCCAATAAAAATAAACTATCACTGCACGCACATGCGGCTAGGCTTACTCCCAGAGGAGCGTTCAATACTTGCAAAGGAAAGAAATGGAAGGAAAACAGACAAAAGGAGGAGACAGAAATGAAAACCAAGAATTTTTTAAGAATAGAGAAACAGGACAAGTCCAGACAACAGGACACGTCAAATTTCAGGCCTTGCAATACCTGTGTGGCTTCAGACTTTGCTTTGAAAGAGTAATACATATATAAAGGACTTTTTCATAGTGTATAATACCAGGACCTGGGAATCAGAATTCATGAGTCTTCTTCCTAACTTTATTAACTTGCCACTATTTTATTGAGAAGTTACATGAAAATTCTGTAGCATTTCTTTGCTTCAGTCCAAAATCAGGCATGGATATAGACATCTGTAGCAATCTCACTGTATTAATTTTCTACCAGGTAGGCACAGCTCCAGAGATACCCCGCTTTCCCCTACCCAGAGGGTACAGCAAAAGGCTCAATAAGCAGCAGCTCTGCTATCTGTGTTCTCAAGTATTCAGTGGGGTCAATTCTTTTCCCTCTCATAAAACCAGAACAAAGGCATCTGTTCTGGCTGTCCCTATCCAGGCAGTTGCTAGCAACAGATGATAAGCCTGCAAATTGTTTCAGTTCTTGCAGAGTGCCAAACTTTGGATTTCAAGTGAGAGACATGAGCGTGTAATACGTACTGCCATTCAGACACGGGTTTAGCTTCAGGCACTATAATGTGGAGCTCTGACCAGCCTTAGACTGAGTAAACATAACTTCAGTGGAAGGAAACCATCAAAACCCAAATGAATATCAAAGACAATCACAGACAACAGAAGCAGAATTTTCCAAGGTGAACTGCCCTGATGTGCTCTAGAGGAACCACCGTCCTGAGTACCATAGGCCAAATCTAACAAAATGCTTCTTTTGCTCAGCTGTCCTCCCCCAGACTGCAAGCAAACCCTTGAACCCTTTAACCCAGAGTGCCTTTTCCTGTCCCTTAACAAGAACTTCAGTGGCAGAGAACTGCACTGTCCAGGCAAACATTGGGCAACTTCAAGTTTTAATTGGAAAAGAAAATGCAGTCCCAGATGTTTCTACAATTTGTGTCTGAACTGCAGCAACCTGGCCAGGGAACTGCACAAAACTAGGCTGTCACCAGAAAACTTCCACTTAAACCAGATTTCTGGTGGAAGTTCCCCAGCATGAAATATAGGGTATGCAGGGCCAGTCAGCTCCCTTCTGCTCATGTAACACCAAACCCTGTGAAATTCCTCTTCCCAAAAGCACTTTCTGTCTCCCTGCCACATGCCTTATTCCCTAGTTTGTAAAATGAATTTTGTTGTCTTTTCTGTTTCAGAGTCTCTCCTAATTTTCCCAGTGGAGAGTCCTCTAGAGGCCAGGAAACTTCACAAGAGTTTGGCCATGATGATTTCCTATGCTATAATACTTCTGAGGCCCAAAGCCCTGGTAATAGTCCAGCATGAAGGGTAACTCAGGAGAAAATGCTTGTAGCTTTTCCTAACCGGAAATGCAGCCAGCAAGCCAGCATGCCCTGGTTACCACAACGAAACAGTAACAAAAAAAGGGGCCTGAGAATGGCGCTGTGGCTGGACAAAGTATTTGGGTAGCATAAAAACAGCCTCCAAGGGGAACTCTCCTGTGTCACAGCTTGTGGTCACTCATCAGACTTATAGCACACTGGTAGTGGGAAGAACCAGAAATAAATAAAAGTTTATGTAGCTTTTCAGAGCCTTCCAGGCTGCTCTGTTTCACTTTGGTTCTGGAAATAAGAAAATTCTTATTTACAACACTTACTGGAACACTGCCTTATCCCTGGGATCATGCATCCCAAATCAGAAAGGACTCCTAAGGGTACAATATCACCAGAGCAGTTCCCCTCAGAATAATGCTTCCACCCAGGCTGCCAGCCTTGCCTGGAAGAGACGTCACCAGCAGGCAGGACAGCATGGGAGCCCAGCAGCTGCTCACTTTCTCGTCCACAGAGCCACGTGCTTAGAGACGCTGCTGGCTCCTCTGGCTGCATAGGTAGGGATCCAAACAGCATCCAGCCCTCATCACTGCACAGAGGAGATTATACGTTGGTGTAATTCACCAGCACAACATAAGGAATATACATTCTTAAGTATGCAATTAACATATGCATTGCCATGATGATGTATTACTTTTGTTATTCTTCAGATCTCTATGAACCTTCTTTATGATAGTTCTAGCAACATATTTATCTTCTACAGATAAAAAAGTATCCACTGCAAATTCAACCTCAATGCTTGTTTCTAAAGTGTATCAAATCTTTAGCCAATGCTCATTCCTTCTTTCACTTTTCTTTTGGCTTTCCAAATGATGAAAAAGTTCAACATTATTATTTACAGTTGAAAGAAAATCAATCCATTGTAGAAGAGCATCACAAGTGTGGTCTCACCATCCTGCATTCATTGGTTTTGGACATCAGTAATAACAACTGTCCTCCAAACTTGTTTGATGTAAAGGCATAATCTTAAATTCCCAGACTTGGGCCAAAAAGACTGGGATTCAACCAAGTCCTAGATCACTGCACAAATATCTTTCACCCACATTAGTGGCTGCAAAATGCTTTTGACATGAAACAAATAAAAACCCTTTCCAATTTTTTGTTGCGTGTTCACTTTGTTCTGTTCCTAAAAGTAAAGACCCCAGAGACAAACTAAGACAACACTGCCGAATTCACATGTGAGAGACAGCAGTATTATCTTATGCAAAGCCTCACTAGAGTGTATTTTGGAATCCACTTTGTATCACATAACAGGGACAAGGTAAAAAAAATGCTAACAGATCTGTGAGCTAATACATACAGATGCAATGCATGTGCTTTCGGAGCACTGTCTTGTTTTATGGGTGTTGAGAAAGGGCAACAGATTTAAACTTTTTTTCTATAACACTCAGATTATCTCTAGCAAGAACATTACTGGGAGAGATTTTACCAAGGAAGTGGAAAACAATGCAATCAAAGCAAGCTTCATGGCCTTATAAACATCATCTGTATTGCTGAATGTACAACTGTTAAATAACAGCGTCCTAGAAAAACTTTCCCATAACATGACATGTTTTAGGAGACTTCATTTACATTTCCAGAGGGTAGAGCATCCCCACCAAGTCTCACCAGCTGAAGGCAAACATGCTTGTTCCAGTGCATGGCAGAGATGTCGTAAACGCTGGACAGCCATTTAGGACCTGAAACATTGCTTTATAACCTATCAGATCTGAAATTTTTGATGACTGTGTGCCTCAAATAACAAAGGTTAAAAACCTTTTTATTTTGGATAAGCAAAGATCAGACATAATGGTCATTCTTTTCACAAAATTACTGGGAGTAGCATTTATGGCTCTTAGATATTCTCTTGCATGGGGATTATGTCTGAGAAATTCAGATTGGTCTGTGTACATTAACTATGTGTGAACTTTTGAAAAGTTATTTTGTTATGCTCAAAGGACAAAAATGTAGCTCTAGCAAAAAAATGCACAACTGTAGGGAAAAAAGTGATGAAAAATATCTCTCAACCTCTACCTTCCTGCTACGGCACTCAAATGGCTGCCTTTCTCGCATTGCCTACAGGAAGTTGCTTAGCTTTTTTTTCTTCCAGATTTAATTCCAATTAATTTAGATGAGTAAGAAACTCCTCAAATTTCTTTGTGCTACTTTACATTTTTATTTTCTCTTTTCAGCCTGCTTTCAAATGAAGACTGAGATGGCCATTTTAAGATCATACGTGAGAAGTAAACCTCCTGTATGAAAACAGGAGAAAAAAGTAGTTTTTTCTTGGGTTTGGTAGATGTACCACATGCAGCTGGAAACATCAATACAGCTAAGAGGGGCTAAGATGACTTTCTGTAGCTTGAAATGATTATGGGTACAGAGTTTTGTTTTATTATTAGATAGATAATAAATAGTGATAATAAGAGAAATAACAGTGAAGAACAAACACACAATTTGGATCAGAAAAATTGATCTGCTGAGTAAAATAGAAGTGATGGCTCAGGCCTGATAAGGCTTTATTAGCTTAGACTAAGCCAAACTGCCTGGACCACTGTGAGCTCTGTACAAGGCCAGATCAGGTGTCTCTGCAACTTAAACTCCATAGCTTAAAGTGCAGTGCTGTGGAGCATGTGAACACCCTGAACTGCAGGGACATCTGCACAGCCAAATAGCAGAAGTCAAATGGCAGAAGCAGCCAAGGCTGACTGTTCACACAGGACCAGTGCAAGGACTTCTGGCAGAGACTAATGGCTCACTTGTAGGAAATAACTGACAAGGGAAGCCACGAGCCGTCACTGTGATGCACGTGTAAAAGGCCCTTGCAAACCCAAGATAAATCAAATGAGCTCTTTCCAGTGGAGAACCTCACTAGTGCCTCAAGCGCTACATTACAGCCTAGGTCTGCCACCTTTTTGGTGAGACAGGGGCATTTATTGACAAGTGACCTGGTTAGTTCTTTCCAATTTAGTATTGTTCCAGTATGAAAAGTCAAGGAAGAAGTCATGCCATTCATTAACTGAGTTGCACTTCACAGTACTTCCTACCCGTATCTGGAAAGTTGAAGTGATCCACGAATCTTGTCTGTCAGAAACTCTGAACTTCCACATGGATTGAGAAATTTACTGTTTTCTGTTAATACGTACCCCTAATCAAAGTACAGTACAAATACTACCTGTGAGAGCTGGAATCAGGATGGCTCAGGTAGCTATTTATACTGCCTTTTACTTTTTAGTCACAAGCATTTTCCAGTGTTTCCACAATATGGGTACAATGCACCACCATCTCCTGGATTCATCCTTTCCGTTCCTGATTGAACAAATGTCCTAAAATCCCATCGTATTTTTTGAACAGTCACAACAATCAGCCCAGGGGAAGGTAGTATTGTGAAAATAATGTATATTATTATATTATTGATGCAATATGATGCACAAACATGATAAAGCTGGCCAGGCAGCTCTCAACAGGTCACCAACACTGGAGACCATCAAAATATCCATTTTAAGGGACAGTCTAACTCAGAAAGTGGTATGTCAAAATTGTTCTGAACGCCAGCAGCCTTTATTCACTGTCTAAGCAGTTAAGATTCCTTTTTTTACAGCCTGTTTTCAGATCATAGCTAAGGGCACTGATACCATAGACAGGAATTGCAGAGTCAAAGATCAAAAACTCTGTGTGAAGCAAATCCTTCTAGATTAATTGATCCTACCTAGGGTAGATACACTGATAAGGCTGAACCAAAGAAAACAGTTCTCTATACAAGAGATTCTGAATGCCACTCACTGGCTGTCATTCTCCTGAGTCGTTGATCTAGAACGGTTCAATGACCTTCGATTCATAAAGGCAAAAATGTAAGTTCAAAGTATAATATCCTAGATATACAAGACCCATAGATGATTCTCCCTTAAAATGTTTAGAGCATTGTAAAAGTTGCAATGCCTGAACATGAGGATCATGTGTGATCCCTTGCTTTGCTCAGAAGATGCAAAGCATTTTGCCCACTGAAGTCAGTATGTTGAAGTTTGTCTGGTTTTAGAACTTTGTCTGAGGTTTATTTTTCTTACCAGTGACAGCTCAAACTTGTTGCTATATCAATAAATATACTCTCTGTAGGACTTAACCTCACCCAGGAAGACAATAAGTAGAAGGAGAAGAAAGAAGAAGAGAGTAGCTTGAGCACAAATGTCCAGGCCAAATACATTATTTCAGAGATGCCCCCAGTGCTTTTCCACAGTAGTGCAAACATTTTTCTCTTTCCTTTGAAAACACCTTGCCTGAACTATTCTACAATAGCACAGACCCTTTCCATAATTACAATACACTATCAAATTAGTCTTCCTGTGATAAACTAAACCACTCCAGTATTAGCCTCACTGTGAGCTTGTATGCTCTTTATACAATGCAGAAACTCATCTGCAATGCCCACTATAATTTTACAGATTATTTCTATTATAATCTTATATTCCAGTACATTTTTACTACTTAAGGATGTCCAGTTCCTTTATAATGATATTCTGACCTTTTTCACTATTAAGAATGCCTGCAAGCTTTAAGTATACTATATTCCAAGATTTAGCAGAACCTTTCTGAATCATAAACACTTAAATTTGAGTTAGGCGTTTTAGTTTGCTTGTTTTCAAATTGAAAAAAAAAAGCAAAACAAAAAAACAACTAAACAAACAAAAAACTGCAACACACAGACCTTCCCCCCCAAATAAATGAAACAAAACTAAAACAAAAAAATGCCAAGGCATTGCAAGGATAAACAACTTTGGTCATTGCCACTCTGATGTTAGGAGCAATGGCTCTTCAGATATTGAGGAAAAAATCTGGCCTAGGTTAGTTCCATTCTGTTTTGAGGGGAAAACTCAAACTGAAGTTCAATCAAAACCAGAAAAGTGATTCTGTATAAACAGGATGGGAATTTGTGTTCTTTCCCTCTCTGCGAAGGGACTTGAGCTTACAAACAGAGCATTCTTCAGGCAATTCAGACCACAGCCTGAAAGTCATATCTGGCTCTTTCTATCGCCCATTTTTAAGCTGTTCTAGTGAACTGTAAATACGGTGTTTCCAAAGGGCGTTGGGTTAACAGCGTCAGAGTGAAGTTCTCTGTTTATATTCAGAACAGATTTCATTACAGTAATATTACCCCTCCTATCTTGACCTTTGAGTAGCTCCCAATAAAGAACAGGAGACAGAGCCTTGATTTCTAAGAATTTCTATCTGATTAATAACATGAATCATAGAATGGTTTGGGTTGGAAGGGAACTTAAAGATCATATAGTTCCATCCCCCCCTGCCAAGGGCAGGGACACCTTCCACTAGACCAGGTCACTCAAAGCCCCATCCAACTTGGCCTTGAAATACTTCCAGGGATGGGGCAGCCACAGCTTCTCTGGGCAACCTGATCCAGAGCCTCACCACACTCGTAGTGAAGAGTTTTTTCCTATCATCTCATCTAAATCTCCCTCTTTTGGTTTAAAGCCACTCCCCATGTTCTGTCACTGCCTGCCCTTGCAAAAAGTCCCTCATCAGCCTTCTTGTAGGCCCCCTTTAAGTATTGGAAGACTGTTGTAAGGTTTCCCTTGAGCCCTCTCTTCTCCAGGCTGAACAAGCCCTCCTCTCAGCGTGTCTCCAGCCCTCTGATCATCTTCATGGAAGTCCTTTGTACTCACTCAAGCAGGTCCACATTCTTCTTATGGATTACTATGCTTGCATAGTAGTTAAAAATATATAACATAATATGAGATGGTTAACTTGTAACCGGTGCAGGTTAGCAGCAACCAAAAAGGAGTCTCCTCTGACAGCTGACTGACCTATCAGCCAAAGATACCTAACAGAAAGTACCCACCGCTGTCCCCAGCCTCAGGAGGAAGACACAGTATAACTTCATGACTGAATTTGCCTCTCTGCCTCACAGTTGCTCCCGCTTCTCTGTTTAGGATGCTCTGAACTACTGATTTATGAGACTGAAGTTTGCACAGCTGCTGCTATATTTTGTCAATCTGACATTAAAATAATCTTCATTAAGAAAACTTGCAATGCTTATTAAAAAACTGTTAGAGAAAAAGATGAATTAAAGTTTTTCTTCTGTCCTTTTCTATTTTAACTAGTATCCTTTCATTTCTATTTAGATTCTTAGATAAACCGGTTAGTGTTATAAAAGCACCAGAGTAAATGAATTCTTGTGCAAGAATGATGGAAATATTTTTCTTTATATAAATGTGTCCTGTTAAGAGAAGAGGGCCATAAATCCAGTCCTATTTAATGTAGACAGGGCTATAATGATGTTTATATTGTGTGATAATCCCCATAAGTTTATTAAGAAGGAAACTTACTGCAAACAGAGACATGAACAAACACACAAGCCAGAAAGCAGGTGACCTAGTGAACCTTCTCTATTTTTATGGCACCCTTTCATTTGGCACTCCTGCTGGATTGAGTCAGTATCATACTGTGTCAATAATCATCTGTTTATTCTACAGTTGCGCATTGTGTCCAGTTTCATCCTGTTCACATGCAACTCAAGCTCATATTGCTTACACTTGGATATGATCTATGGATAAGCAACAGATTTCTGTCATAAGACCTATCAGTCTAGTCTAGAATCTATTCAATCAGAAAAAAACCTTGAGATTCTCATTTATGTATTTTAAAGGATGTGGTTTGTACACATGCATGGAAATTTGAGGCCATAGCAACCTTTGATTGTGTCTCAATTCAAAATATCCAAACAATAGCAGTGGTGAGGCAGAAGTCTCTGAAGTAAACTCTGTATCCTAGGAAAAACTCATTTATTTAAATGGAAGGACTGGCAGAATTCAAATATGTGCTCCTGCAGTCTTTCCACAGCTATTTCTTCAAATGCAGCATACTCCGTAATGGAGAACCATAAAAAACCAATCTCACTTCAAAAAAATTTCCATTTTCCTGCAAAATTTCCTATCCCTGGCATGACTCCAAACCTGCACACTTACCTTAAATAAAAAAATTAAAATCTCTTTTCATGTTTTCACAGTGCCTATTTTCCATATGGTATTTATCACGTTATATAACAGGACGGCTTAGAACACACTTTACACCACTTCTATTTTAAACCAACCCAATAGCCACATCCCTTTTCCATCACTGCTTACTGGACCTCATTATCCACTGCCATCTGCAGATTTTCTCACGTCAAAACACTTGAAAAAAAAAGTCTTGTACTGTGTAAATGATCTGCATGACTGTACAATGCACACGATTCATGTAGAGCATAGAGACAGGTTTTCCCAACATGGCTCACAGCTGCTGAATGGCACTTCACTTGCCTTAATACTTTCGCTAAAAACCCACACACGCAGAGCTTTCATCTTACTTATTTAGGGTACTGGGACTTCTTTTTTGAGTATCCCCAGCTTCTAGATCAGTAGAAGACAATACTTTTTGCCTCACACATAACGATGGGCAACCTTCACATATCCCTAGTCACCTCTGACCAAACACTGATTTCATTGTCCAGTTCTCTATGGGCTCTTTCTTGGCCCATGGTGTCAAAGATTCAACTACCTTCTCCTCTGCTCCCACTGAAGTAGTTAAAAAACTTTCTGTCTGCATTTCTGAATGCTAGTGGCCATCTCCATCTTCCCCATCTAACTCCAAAATGATGTTTAACTCTATTAAAATATCTTTTTTTTTTTCTCCACTGCATTTTCTTCTTCTCTGTTTTCTTTAGTAGGCAGCCATAGCTGCCACAAAGCTAACAGAAGAAAACACATCTATGCCATTTGCATTTTATTCCTATCAGACCTTCTTCCCATCTCAGAGAGATTTCAGTACGCAGAATCATAGAATAGTTTGGTCGGAAGGCAACTTTACAGATCATCTAGTCCAACCCCTAACGTGTTCTTTCTGATTACATTTCATTGCTTCTTTCTCCCCAGCAAATATTACCATCTCACCAAAGTAATTAGAACCCTTTATAGTAAGTATGAGGCTACAATCTCCTTTCCTGTTTTGACACAAAAAAGTTGGATGCCATTTCCAAACTACATTACTGTATTTGCTATCCTTCAGATTATTAAGGCAAAATTTAGAAAGTGTTAACCCCAGATAGTAGTACTTGGTGCATGTCTCTTCTCCACAGCCTACATGCTTTGTTTGAAATTGTTTTATTTTCTGTAATTTATTTGCTTCCCTTTTTTATGGATGAAAACCTCACCTGATGTTATCTTTAAAATGGGACAGCTATCCAACAGCCAGAACATCCACATAATAACTACTTTCAATGTTTTACGGGGAGAGATAAATCTGGTCTTACTTATGCTCTGAAACCATCACAACTGCAACAAGTTACATTATTTCTATTTTCAATATATTTTCATAATGACGGGTACAGTTACAGCCAAACATCTGTACAATTTCAAAGAACTGCTTCACTAAAAATATAACAAATTTAAGGTAAAGAATCATGGCAGTTGGCCTTAGCAGGTCACATAAATGTCAAACTTCATCCCCATTCCCCTTGGCTCTTTCCCACCCTTTCTCTTCACCAGCAAGTACCATGGTTACTTCACCACTGCAATTTCGGAATGCTTATTCAGGGCTTATTCGTATGATAGTAAGCAGAGTGAGACAAAACAGCTGGTCTGTAACCAAGGAGAGTACAAAAGTTATGTCTGGCAGTAATCTGAATGAGAGAACCGTTTTTGTTTACTTTTGTTTTTTAAGAATGAGTTAACATATACTTATGCATTTGAAACATTTTACCTGAAGCAGGAAAAATTGCTGTGCAGCAGCTCACCTGGCACAGCTTGAAAGCTTCAGCCCATATTTCAATAGTAAGACCAGTTGTTCTCTGGTGTCCAGCCCCCTGAGCTGAAAAACAGGGATGGGGAGCTGAGAGAAGCTGCCATAATCCAAGGGGAAATGGTTAGCAACTTGTTAACACCACTCAGACACATATCATGGGTGGGATGGGATCTACCCAAGGGTACTAAGGGTGCTGGCAGAAGTGCTCACCAAGCCACTTTCCATCATTTAGTAGGTAGCTATACCTGCTACAAAACTAATAGAAGAAAACACATCTATGCTGTTTGTATTTTATTTCTATTTCAGCAGTCCTGGCTAACCATGGAGGTCCCAGTGGACTGGAGACTAGCAAATGTGATGCCCGTCGACAGGAAGGTCCAGAAGGAGAATCCAGGGAACTACAGGCCTGTCATGCCAGGGAAGGTTATGGAGTAGATCATCTTGAGTGCCATCACACAGTACATACAGGACAACCATGTGATCAGTGACAGTCAGCATAGGTTTATGAAAGGCAGGTCCTGTTTGACTTACCTGATCTTCTTCTGTGACAAGGTGACCTGCTTAGAGTGTGTTGTGGTTTGAGCTTAGTCGTAAATTAGAAAAGCATGTAACCTGCTTGTTCCCCCCCCCCCACTCCACTCACAGAGGGATGGGGAGGAGAATTGAAAGAATGTAACTCCCACGGGTTGAGATAAGAACAGTCCAGTAACTAAGGTATA